>ML274536.1:0-11379 GCA_005239495.1 Nicotiana undulata | reverse complement strand
TAAAAAAAAAAGTCAATTCCCCCCCCCCCCCCCTTGTACTTTGATCCTATACCTGAGCAACTTGCAGCGGGCAAGTTGATCGCATAACACAATATACGGTCGCATATTTGTTATGCAATGCATTTAGGACTGGGTTTCTCACCTTCATTTTGCGACACATTCTGCGGTCGCATAGTTGTTATGCGGTCCACATAACTTGAAACCTTACCGCATTTTTGCGGACCCAAATTTCAAATTTCTCTAACTGTGTATGCGACCACTATGCGGTTCGCAAAGTAATTATGCGACCACATAGTTGCCGCAAACCCCTGATTATCCTTTTCCTCAATTGCCTCTGTCATTGCACCCTGTTTCATGGTATTTTGGGCTACCTGCATTCTAATACACACGTCAACCTGCTCAACCCTAACAAATAAACCTACAGAAATGAAAAACAAACAAAATTGTGTCACCTCACATGGGTTGCCTCCCAAGAAGCTCTTGATTTAACGTCATGACACGACAATTTTTGTCACGTTTCGGCTACTCAGTGGTGGGGGTTGGTGTCGGACTATCTTTGAGAGCTAATTATTCCACCAAGTGCCTTTCTCCTATTGTGCCGAGGTAATGCTTAACCCATTGGCCATTTTATTTGAAAGTTCAAGTCCCGTCCTCCGACTCTAATTCAATAACACCATAAGGAAACACATTCACAACTTTGAACGGGCCCGACCATTTGGATTTGAGTTTACCCGGAAATAACTTGAGTCTTAGGTTGAAGTGTAAGACCAAGTCAACGACTTTGAATTCTCACTTCAAGATCTTTTTATCATGAACAAACATCATTCTCACCTTATACATGGTTGCACTCTCATAGGCATGGGGATGAAATTCTTCCATCTCACTGAGTTGTGTCATTCTTAGGTTAGCAGCTTTGGCGCAGTAAAGATTAAACTTTTTCAAATCCCACATAGCTTTGTGTTCAAGCTCCATAGGCAAATGACATGCCTTACCAAAAACCATCTGCCACGGTGAGGTTCCAATGGGAGTCTTAAATGATATGTGATATGCCCACAACGCATCATCTAGCTTCCTTGACCAGTTGGTCCTATTAGCATTGACAATATTTGCTAGGATGTTTTTAATCCCCCTATTGGAAATTTCAACTTGACCACTCGACTGATGATGATAAGGTGTGGCCACCTTGTGCTTTACGCCATACTTTTCGAGTAGCCCGGTGAAATCCTTGTTGCAAAAATGTGAACACACATCACTAATGATGGCACGGGAGTACCAAACCGCGTGAATATGTTCTTCTTCAACAATTCGGTCACACTCCTTGCCTTAACCCACTTGTAGACGTAGTCCACAGCCACAAAGATATATGTCATGCCATAAGAGTTCACGAAGGGACCCATGAAATTGATCCCCCACAAATCGAAGATCTCGATCTCCATTACAAAATTCATAGGCATTTCATTCCTTTTAGAAATTTGCCCTTGTCTTGGACATTGATCACAAGCCTTGACAATTTAATATGTAGATCGATGGCCAATAGTAGCCACATTCATGAACTTTTGACGTCGTCCGGTTTCCTCCATGATGGCCCCAAACCGGGGAGTCATGGCATGCCTTGAGAATTGGAATTACCTCATCTTCCGAAACACACCGCCAAATGATGTTGTCGGCAATAATACAGAACAAAAAGGGCTCCTCCCAATAGTCACGCAAGAACTTTTTCTTTTGATAAGATTCCAATCCATCGGGAACAAGGTCACTAACGAACAGTTAGAAATATCGTCATACCAAGGAGCGAATATGCCAGACAATGCCAATATGTGCTCATCTTGAAAGGCATCATTGATTTTAAGGTTCTCTTTTGGTCTCCCTACTTCTTCAAGGCATCAACTTGATTTTCTGTCCCTTTTCGGTCCTTGACTTCAAAGTTAATCTTTGTTTGGCATCCTTTTTCTCCATAAGATAGCGAAGAACGGCATTATTGGTGTAAACTATCTCTTTGGACCCCAACAAATAGGCTCGAAATTTTTCAAAAGCATAGACAATGGAAAGCAGTTCTTGCTCAGTCACAATATAATTAATTTGAGCACCATTGAGTGTCTTGCTAGCGTAATAGACAGGGTGAAGGATTTTGTTATGCCGTTGAACAAGCACCGCACCAATAGCTACACCACTGGCGTCGCACATGAGTTCAAATGGAAGGGACCAATCGGATGTGAAAATAATAGGGGCCGTAGTGAGCTTTCTTTCAATTCCTCAAAAGCTTTGAGAAACTTCTCATCAAATACAAACTTTGCATCTTTTTCAAGGATCTTGCACATGGAATTTGCAATTTTGGAGAAGTCCTTGATAAAATGCCTATAGAAGCCGGCGTGTCCCAAAAAGCTCCGTACACCCTTTACTGAAGTGGGTGGAGGAAGCTTATAAATGATTTCAATCTTTGCTCGGTCAACCTCTATGCCTTGTTGGAAAATTTTGTGGCCCATAACAATGCCCCCCTCCAAAGTTTCACTTCTCCCAGTTTAGCACAAGGTTTGTTTCTTCACATCTTTTGAGCACTTGTCTAAGGTTTTCAAGCCAATGCTAAAAAGAATCACCCACTACAGAGAAGTCATCCATAAACACCTCTAGGAAATCTTCCACCATGTACGAGAAGATTCATATCATGCACCGTTGAAAGGTAGTGGGGGTGTTGCATAGCCCAAATGGAAGACGACTAAAGGCAAATATCCCATATGGGCATGTGAATATTGTCTTCTCTTGATATTCCAAGGCGATATTGATTTTGATATAGCTGGAATATCCATCAACGATGCAATAGAATTACCTTCCCGCTAGTCGATCAAGCATTTGATCAATAAATGGCATAGGGAAATGGTCTTTGCAAGTGGAACTGTTGAGATTCCTGTAATCCATGCAAACTCTCCATCCGTGTTACACCGCACATTTTCGTACGTGAGAGTACGTCGTAAGTCAATTGATTTAAGCTTAGAAATGAGATCGTCTTTGAAAGTACATAAAGTAAGTTAATCATGTTAAATTGGAGGTTACAAATATTTAAGATCATGGACTGCAAGTACCAAGTGGGTTGAAGGCTTAGAAGCTAAATAAATTGAAGAAAATAAGTTTCGTCGAAAGTCGACGAGTTTGGAATGTTATAACATGTACTTTAATGTGAGGCTTTGGTTCATTACATGATAAGGAGGTTATACTATGAGTTAATTTTGTCGTATTATAGTCGTGTGCTACATTTTAAAGTCAAGCAAGTTGTGGAACAAAAGTTGGCAAAGGTCTTCACAAGTTACATTCATAATGTTTTTGAAACAGAAGTAAAATGTAGTTGAAATTTTCTCCAAATATACTTGGAATTAAGAGATTATATACCTACCACATTGAAGATATACGAGTCTAGTTTTCAATGCATTTAATGGTTCGTTGATACGACATCGGAGTAGAGAGACATTCGCATTTTCGTGAGACTGTGCAAAACAGCTCCCATGGGACCCACAAAGTCGGTGTAACCTCCAACTTGTATTTAAGTCAATCCTAAATCGTTTGCACTCATTTTCTCGTAAAAAACAATTCCTAAACCCTCCTAAATGCTCTCCAATGGTTCCTCCGTGATTCTAGGGTGAAACCCTAAGATAAAAACATGAATACAACGCTAGAAACCCTGTGGTGCTTACGAGATCGTAGTTCTTCATCTTGTGGCTGTTTTGGAGGGTTTTTCAAAGTGAAGTAACCTCAAGTCTCGTATGGTTATTATTGATTAAGGTAATAATCAGTCCCTCCTTCATACATATTAGATTTTCAAGGTGAACTACAAGTGTTTACACTTCAAGTTGAACACCTAAAGTTGATTCAAGAAGCGAATACAACACCTATAGTGTTGTGGTGTTATTGAGGATAATTGTGGGCTGTGTATGGCCGATATTTCAAGTGGTTGATACTTTCTAAGGTGACTATGGTGTCATATTGTCATTGAGGGATGTTGTAAGCTAAATATAACTTGGATTTCAACTTGAAGCTAGTGTAGGAGGTATATGTATTGTGTTCTTGCAGGTGCTTAAGGTTATTTTGATGTTGATTAAGTTAAATGGTTGGACTAGACATGAACTAGTGAATAAAGTTGCTAATTGAAGAATGTTGGAGTTGTGGATTGTTTCCTTTGTTATAAATATATGGTATAAAGATGGAATCATTGAGTAATTACTTTACTATCATATTAATGATGCCATTAAGTTAATGTAAGAAGTCTATAAGGGGTGATATGGGTTATACAGATTCCGATAGAGATTGCCGCTCAAAATGATGGTTGAACCAATCGGAGAGCTTATTATGAATTATATTGTTGTTGTTTGGGCTGTTTGTTGACTTTTGGTAACATATGGGATGTAGTTAAAACAAGGGAGGTGCTTTCCATTTTCTTATTGGTTTTGAAATATGAGAGTTACAATGCTTGTATGATGACGACGAAGCCGTGTTACTCATTGTAGAGGTAAGAAGATCATATTGAGCTTGGTTGATGAATGGAGAGATGATTGCAAATAAAGCTCTACCTTCATTCTTTTGGAATGATTTTTAGTGAAACGAACATAAACGATACGTTATTTCATAATGAATCTACTCCTAGAAACTATGGTTGTCCATGTTGTTCTTTCCTTACAAAGTTATTCTAAGAAAGATGTATAGTCCTTGAGTCATAGTTAAGTTCATATTGATGGTATGATGTTCATAATGTTAATCCAAGGTGCAACTACCTTACGTCACTCTGAAAGGTTTAGAGCGTGATTCCATGAGTCAAGCATGCATTACATAGAGTATTTATTTCTCTACCGATCTGCGCTATAGTCGGCGGGGTACGACACCTATTGTGAAACTACTGATCAATTAGGTTTACCGAGCCCCACGTGGCCGAGTACGATTCTACCAAGACTTATGACGGCCGGGTGTGTTTTTACCGAGTCCTCTTCGAGGTCGCGTACGATATGATGATGATTATGATGCCTACAGAGGCAAATGTTTTTAAAAGATTATGTATATATATGTATCACGCATTTCATGTCACTATCTCTTAGTGGCACTCAGATGGTACAAGTTGAATCTCTTATATCTCTCTTTACATTACTGTTCTTATTTATGCTTTTCTGCATTACATACACAGTACTTTATTCGTACTGACGTCCCTTTTACCTGGGGATGCTGCGTTTCATGATTGCAGGTCCCGATAGACAGGTTGACTGTCCTTCTAGTAGCCTATCAGCTCAGCGGAAGGTGTTGCTGCACTCCACTTGCTCCGGAGTTGCCTATTTGGTCAGTATGATTGGGACATGTTTTGATTGGTATGGTGGGTCCCTATCTTGACCTATATGATATTTATGTACTCTTAGAGGCGTGTAGACATATGTAATGTATATGGATACTTGTATGGCCTTTTCAGCCTACGTTTTGAGTGTACGAATGATCATGTCGTTCTTATAGGCTCGTATGTCACATGTATAAGTTTCTATATAATGTTGGGTCATCATATGTCTAGTATGCACTTATATTTTATTCTAGTTATCTCATGACGATCATTTTGGCCCATTTACGCATGATAGTATCATAAGAAATATATGTTATGTTGGTACTCGGTTGAGTAAAGTACCGGGTGCCCGTCGCAGCTCTCCAGTTTAGGTCGTGACAAAAGTGGTATAAGAGCAGTTATGTCCTAGGGAGTCTACAAGGCGTGTCTAGTAGAGTCTTGTTTGTGGGTGTGTCGTGCACCACACTTATAAGCAGGAGGCCACATGGCATTTAGGACTGCCACTCTTTCTTCTTACTCTAGATCGTGTGGTAGAGCTCAGTTGTAAGAAATCAAACTCCTAAATTCTATTATTCATAATACAATGATGCCTACATTTAAAAAGACAGTTGGTAAGAGATTGAATGTGGTTGTGGATGAGCTGAGTCAGAGGAACTCAATTTTGCATCATGCTTAAGATGATTAAATGTGAGGCCATAAGCATATCATGTGTGTACTAAGATGTGTAAGTTTCTTCATAAGGAGCTCTAAGGCAAGAATATCTATCTACCCATATGGTTAAAAAGAAGTAAAAGAATCAGAAGGTGAATACAAGTTTCAACAAGTAAAGGAAGCAAGATGAAGAAGGGTACGAGGTACATAGTCAATAAAGATTATTAGTATTTATAATTCTGACAGAAAAATATAGGAATTTTGAGTTACTTCAACAGTAACAAAGATATCTACAATTGACCACACCCATCTCATATATTGTAAAGACCCGTAAAATCCTTAACCAAAACGACGCCCGATTAGATCCCTGTGTCGGTATATCTATAGAAATAGCTCGTCGCGGTTCGGACCTTTAGGATTGAAAAGTACCCTGCGGATTTAGAGGAAATTTTCGTGAAAGAATGCAGGTCTGCGGTCCACTATGCGATCGCATATCAGGTATGCGGTAATGGTCGCATAGCTGGACAACCTGCTGTCCATTTTGAGGGAAACCATGCGGTCCAAAATGAAATTACATTTCATGTATGCAGGCCGCATAGTTCGTTGCATTTTTGCCTTTAAGTTTTGCGGAGGGATTTATGCGGTGCACTATACTATTGCATAACATGTATATGGACCGCATAGTTGCCGCATACCTGGGTAGTCCCCTTCTCCTTTTTTGCCCAGTTGAGACCAGTTGTGCGGCAGGTTTGTGGACCGCATAACCGAAATGCGATCGCATTTTGGTCCGCAAATCTGCGTCGGCGCACCCATTTTCTAATTTTTAAGACCCAACCACCATACTTATATAACACCCATCCCCCATATTTTAGGCTATTTTCTGATAATTTAGAGTGATAAGAGAGTGGATTATAGAGAGAGAAGGTCCCAACTCCCTCCAAGTGATCCTCCATCATCATTCAAGCTTGGAATTAGTCAATAAGGACACCAATTTCTTCCCTCTAAGAGGTAAGCTTCTACCACACCAACCTTAATTTCAAAATTTTTAGTTAAAATGGACTATGGGTAGGTTAGTTCATGGGAATGGGGATGGAAACCATACTTGCATGTAATCAAATAATCCTAAACTAGTAAAGGGAAATAGGTTAGAGTAATCTTTCACAAAAAAGGGGACCATGCAATCTTAATGAGCACCAAGTGTTTGATACAATGCTCAAGTAAGTTCAAGCAATGATCCTTAATTATAATTATGGGTTCAATTGTGCCACATTGTAAATTGTATTGAAGGTGCTAAGAGGGTCCAGTGGATTGTGGTAGAAATTAAGGGAAAACCCCAAATCGAGGTATGTATGGCTAACTTTAATCCTTGTAGAATCATCATGCTAGTGTTTGAGCATTTGGTATGAGTTCCATGCTTAATCATATTTGAATTGATTGTTCTAATGTGTTGAGGCGTAAGACTCTATTCTCTGATTGTCTTAGTTGTTTACCATGTCATCATGTTACGTGAAATTGTGAATCATGATTCTCTATGCTTATCCTATCATGTGAAAAATTCATCATATGTTGGAACTTATCGATATGAAGGATAGTGCTACTGAATGAATGAAAAGGGTAACAAACTTAATTGTTAAATGAATCCAAGTGCCAAGGGCTATGTAATAAATGATGAGAAAGAAATGTGAACTGATTTAATTACGTTAAATGGTTATGTCGTACCTTACATGGCGTCGTTACCGGGGAATTAACGGTATTATCAAGTGTAGTTGAAGGAAAATACAAAAATTCCTAAGTATAGTCAATTTTCTTTGATTTCATACATATATTGAATTTCTAACGTTTGTTAAACCGGTGGTACAGGTGCATGCCTGGAAACTCTTCGAGAACTGGTGACGTATTTGAAGCATTGCCAGACCCCGAAAAAGTTTTCAAGGCCTTGAACAGGGCCAATCAGAGAAGCAAACAACAACCACATATAGAACCAGACATGGTAGAGTTGAACGACAGAGACAACATTAATGTTGGGGATGGTGCGTTGACCCAGCTGCACGGATTGCAGGGCCTGAGGTACCCGTTGTACCTGAGGCGCCATTATACGACTGGGCACAACCCACAGCAGACAACTTGGCAACCGCGATTTTGGTCCCTCAGATTGAAGCAGAGTCCTTCCAGATTACAAACAATATGCTGCACTTGTTGCAGAATAAGGGGCTATTTTCGGGGTCATACGTTGAGGATCCCCAGCAGCATTTAAAGAACTTTCTGTCATTCTACAAGACCCAGAGGCAGCCGAATGTTACTCCGGAGGCATTAAGACTGTTATTGTTTCTGTTCTCGGTGACAAAAGTTGCCCAGACTTGGCTCAACTCCCTCCCTATCAACTCTAATCCAACATGGGAGGAGTTGGTCAAGCGATTTCTGAATAAATTTCATCCACCAAACAAGACAGCACAACAGATTGATGAGATCATAAGCTTCAGGCAGAAGCCCATGGAGACACTACAGGAGACATGGGAACGGTTTAAAGGGATGTTGGTTATCTTTCCTCACCATGGTATTCTGAGAAAATGTTGGGGCATCGATTTTATATGGGTCTAGCTGATGGTGTAAAGGCCAATGTTGATGCTTCAGCTAGTGGAGCATTCCTTAGCAAGACATGGAGAGAGTGCCAGATTTTACTTGATACAATGACACAGAATTCAGGATGGACAACCAGGGGTGCTCCTATTACCCTCTTTGTTCACTCAGTGCCATTAGATCCATCCAACACTATGGCTGAGAACATGGCTACTTTGATGACACAAATGAGTATTCTTACGAAAAAGATAGAGGGATGTTTACCCCGTCATCTCTTGGAAACCCCGTCATCTCTCCATGTCTTGCTACATCAAGTTTTTCAAGTATTTGGCAAACCCCGTCATCTCTTGGAAAGCCTCCAAGAATGGGATGTTTACCGACAATTGCTTCAAAATATCATAGAACTTCTCGAACTTTCCATCATCTATCCTTCTTGCAAGCCTTTGAGGGAATGGAGGAGTAGGTCGAGGAATTGGTGGTGGAGTTTTTGGGGTCTCCTTCACTCTTTCCTTAACCTCTTCATGCTTTGATTCTTGGATTTTTACCTCTTGGGAGGGCTTCTCACTTTCAACAACAATTGACAACTCAACTTGTGCTTCCACTTCTTGATCAAGAATTTCTACATCAACCACTTGTTCACTTTCATCTTGAAGCACTTTCCCGCTTCTAGTGGTGATGGCCATGCAATGAGAAGATGGTCCTCTTGAACCACATTTTGGGTTGACAATAGTGTCACTTGGAAGAGTACCTTTTAGCTTGGGACTTTGTTCTCGTGACAAATCTCTCTTTTGCATCTCAAGCTTTTGAATGGAGGCGGTGTGTGATCCCACTACCTCGGACATGTTTTTCATTATTGTCTCACTTCGCTCTTGATTTTGCAAGATTCTCTCAAGCATCCCCTCAATTTTGGACTCATTCGAAGGCCCCTCCTTGTAGTGTGAGGAGTTGGGATATTGCCCCCTTGGTGGAACATAAGGGTTGGAACTTCGGTTGGCATAATTGTTGTTGTTGTTCCAATTTCCTTGACTCGGGTCGCCTTGATCATTTCGCCAATTTTCTTGGCCTTGCCCTTGCGGGTTTGGCCTCCATTGGTTTTGTTGGCGGAAACCACCTTGAGAATTGTGAACATAATTGGCTTCTTCAAACTCTTGACTTCCCATTGATTGCACATCTTCCACAACATTTAGTTTTTTTGTTTGACTCTTCGTGAACATCTTTGTCAACACATCAATGTTAGTGGAAAGACCGACAATCAATTGGTCTCTCTCTTGATTGTCTTTAATCATGTTGGTAAGAGAGGGATTAACATAGGACTTTCCACCGCTAGCATCTTTTGGGTGCCATGCTTGATTATGCTTTTCTATTTTGTCTAGAATTTGAGTAATCATAGGAAATGACTTGTCCACGAAGGACCCATCTGCTGCATTTTAGCAATGGACTGGGATAGTGGATCCAAACCCATATAGAATTTCTCTATCAAAATATAGTCCGGAAACCCATGATTTGGTGACCTCACTAGGTATAGCTTGAACCGGTCCCATGCCTCATGTAAGTGCTCCCTAGGCAGTTGCTTGAAGAAAAATATTTTATCTCTGAGCTATGACTTTTTGCTTTGTGGGAGCCACTTGGCTAAGAAGGCACGGACAAGCTCGGGCAAAGATGTTATAGATTGAGGAAGTAAGTTTTGAAGCCACTTTTTTGCTTCCTGATGAGTGGTGATTTTACCACTCATTTTAGCCTTTTCTCATTAGATTTTGTATTGTTAAATGATAACTTGAGGTCGTTTTTAGTGTATAATTGCTCTATTTGCAGGAAAATGATGCCATGAAGTGGTTAAGGTCAAATTGGAGTGAAATTGAGCAAAAGAGAGTAAAGAAGAGAAAAGAGGGGAGCAATGGCCGAATGCGATCGCATATGCAACATGCGAATCGCATTTCGAGCCCAGAGATCGCATACCGCAACAGAAAGTTGAGAAGTTTAATGAGTGAAATGCGGTCGAATATGCGATCGCATATCTCAAATGGTATTTTCCACTGGTGAGAGCTTGATAGGTGCTACTTGGTATTTTCCACTGGCAATTGGATTCACATACACTGACAGGAGAAGGAAGTTTTTAACTTACCATGTTGTAATAACTAGTTCATTAGATTTTAGCTTTTCTATATTTTTAGTAGCCGGTAGCTTCATGCAATTTCTATTTAGTCCATGTACCACTGTTGGCTGCTCTCTTTCACTGCTCCCTGCACAAGAAAATCAAGGATTAGATTTAGGAACCCAAACAAGTTTGGGTCCCTTGTAATGAGGAAAGGGATGAATGAGTGCTCTTTTAGTCCAAGCAGGTAACATGCATTTTCTAAGAGAAGAACCAGGTCCTGTAGCAGTAGTTACTCTCTCAGCAAAGATTTTATTTTTCTGATGAGACTGAACCCTGCCCTTGCAGTTTTCCTTGAAGTTTCCATTGTTACCACATTGGGTACATAACCAATTGCCGAGTATAGTAACATACTTGCTATGAGGGTCATAGGGAGTTTTCTCCCTTTGAAACCCAATTCCCTGCCTGTTTCCCCCATTGTTCACATACATGGCAGTAATAGCATCAGAGGACCAGGTCCACTTAAGAGATTTTTCAAGATCACTCTTCACATACATGGCAGTAATAGCATCAGAAAACCGATCCAAACCGAACCATGAACACCCCTACCTTCAGCAACCCACCCTACACCCCCACAACCACCCACCTAATCCCATCCCACGCCTACCCACCCCACCCCTCTCTCCAAAAAGACTTTTGTTTCTTCAAAATTTCAGTTCCATTTCCCCCTCACCCACCCACCCTAACTGCCCCCTCC
>ML274534.1:9231-24227 GCA_005239495.1 Nicotiana undulata | reverse complement strand
GGTGATTCTAGCGAATGATTTATCCATGAAAGATCCGTCTGCGGCATTCTTTGCGATCGACTGAGGTCCAAACCCATGTAAAGATTTTCCATCAAAATGAGTTCAGGGAACCCATGGTTCGGGGATCTCACCAAGTACAACTTGAACCTACCCCAAGCCTCATGTAAGTGTTCCCCCGGCATTTTCTTGAAGAAGAATATTTTATCTCTAAGCTCAGACTTATTGCTATCCGGGAACCATTTTGCCAAGAAGGCTCGAACAAGCTCGGGCCATGTCGTGATGGTTTGAGGAGGTAAGTTTTGCAACTATTTCTTTGCTTCTCCTGCCAATGAATATTTGAACACCCATAACCTCAATGCATCATCTGTCACATTGTTCTGCTTGTTCATGGCGCACACACCCAAGAAATTCCGTAGGTGTTGTGTTGGGTCATCATCAGTAGAGTTATGAAACAATCCTTCTGCCTTAAGCATTAGGATCATCCCATGGTCAACTTTGAAGTTTGATGCACCCACTGCCGGTGGGAGGATTGCATTTGAGTCATCGATGTATTCCTCAATATCGGTGAAAGGATTCTCCTCTTCATCATAAATTTCGGCCACTGTCACCTGGGACACCAATAAAAAACAAACCGCTCGTGATGGGATAGAACAAGATATAAAGTGAAGTTCACACTAACTAGTAATTTCAAAACCGTATTCCCCGGCAACGGCGCCAAATTTGATACGCTCAAATTACACTTCTAAAATAGTGTAAAGCGGTCGAAGTCAAATATAATAACCCAACAAGGTTGGGGTCGAATCCCACAGGGAATAGGTGTGAAAATATCACTATGTTAGTGTGGTTCTTAACTCTAATCGAAGTTCTATTCCGTTAGTGAACAGAAAGGGTGGTGATTAATAGTTTGCTATTTTAGAGAAAAAGTAGTCACAAAGGAGGCTAATTTAGATTATAATTAGTATGGGTAGAATAACCAAGGTTGTGTCCCCTTTTATGGAGTGTAATGCAAGTAGGTATTAATATGATATATTTCTAATGGGAAGTTCTTGATATGCAAATGATTCTAAAGATAACTATCCTAGATTTTCCAATACTACGATAGTATTTTCTCTTTATAATTTTTCCAAATGTAAAAGAGTTGCAATAAATCCGAATCACGTCTTGCCAAATAAAACCAACTTATTCCTAAGTGATTCTATTAAACGAGGTTTAACGCCTCGAGTCTTTGGTATTTACTCTTACCACATCTAACCCGCTTTTCCAAGATAAGCTAAAGTTACGGCGTAAGTTAATGTTTGCAACCATTAACAAGAAATGTAAGACGAAGAGTAAACACATATCAACTACCCATTATACATATATTCAATGGCAAATACCCAAATACATAACACCCATTTAGGGTTCACAACCTCAGTGTTTAAACTTAGCTACTCATCATAAATAACCAAAAGAAACAAGTATTTAATAGTGTCATGAATGCTTACAAACCACCACTTGCTTGCTCTAATACTTCCAAAAGATGAAGAATATTTAATGAGAGAATGTTGTTCAAAAGGTGGACAAGAATGACCCACAACACCCAAGTAAATCCTTTTATAGTGGCAAGAAAATTCAGGTGAAAAACAGACAAAACACCCCTGTCGGGCGATATGCGATCGCATTCCTGTCGCATAACAGGAATGCGATTCGCATCTTGACTTCTTCCATCGCATCTCAAAACCCTAGGTCCTAGAGATGTATCGCATTTGGGATATGCGATCCGCATTGATGATATGCGATCGCATTCATGCGTCGCATTTGCATTGTGGCTTCATTCATCAGATAGAGATGCGGCTCAAATGCGGTTCACATTTGGGATATGCGGTCGCATATGTGGCCGCATTTCACTCCTTAATTTTGACTCAACTTTCTGTTGCGGTATGCGACCCCTAGGCTTGAAATGCGATTCGCATGTTGCATATGCGATCGCATTTGACCATTTTCCTTCTCTTTTCTCTTCTTTAACTCCCTTTTTCATGGTCTTGAGTGTTTACACCTTGTGTACTTCAAAATACCAAAATTCTATGATTAATAAGAGTAAATGCTCTTGAAACGAGCCATAGTCTAAGCAATATGGTATTAAATGTGCCGAAATTCTCCGGCACATCAGCAGACCCTCAGGTTTAAAGGTAAAATTCTAAGGAGACAAGTAAAAAACATATTGGACTGCAGCAAATGGGAACACATAAGTCATATAAGAGGCTCAAGTTTACCTCCACATATTATGCACATAATTAGCATGACTCAAACACATATAAGGGTAGTATTTTTAATTTAGGTACTGAGACATGATCTCTAGGTGAATTCAGAGAATAAACAAGCAGTTATTGCTTGGGATTCATGATTAGTTTGCCTACTGATTAAAATAACCTGTTAACATTAAGCAACACACACAAAAGAATCACGTTTCCAGATTTTTATCACCTAAGGTATGAAACCTAAGAAACATGATTGCTAATGCACGAATTTGAATATATGGTCCTAAACATGATATGTATTGCACAGATAGGAAATATAAACCTAAGCATGATTTCTACCCTTGTAGCGTGCAAGTTATCCCTTTCCTTTTTCACTATCCATCCCCAAGAGTTGTTTACAAATTATTACAGGCCAAGATATATGAATTACATAACCAAAACAGAAAAATAAGAAGTTATTCTATAGGGAGCCTTCAATTAGTCCCAAATCCTCCAAACCTCATTGTCATACGGTATTTCATAGCCTTTTCATAATTCGGGTGTGTCAAAGTTCCCTATGGACCTCAAGGGCTCCCGGGCAATGCTAACACGCAGACTTGGTAACCAAGAGTGGAACATGTGTAGTGTGGAAGTACCAACCTCAGTATGTCGGAGATCAGAGGGAGCTCAAGGGTCCCAAAGCAGTGCTCACATTGAGGTAGTAGAACTTAAGGGTCTAGGAATAGAGTGAAGTGCAGGAGATAAGTTTAAAAAGGTTTTGACAAAACAGTGTTGAAAGAGACTTACTTAAAAAAGATTTCATAAACAAGAGAGTTATTTGGTAAAGCAGCTTTTGGAAAGCAGTAGTGGAATCACATAAACAACAAGCCAAACATAGAACCAAAACATGTTTTTGTAATACCCAAAGAACAAACCTCACAGAAGGGTAATGGGAACTGGGGACAAATAGAAACAGGTTAGGATACATATTAGCATTAGAGTGTCACAGACTAGTATTGAGTCTAAACAGTCACAAACACACTTGGTCGCAAGAATTCATGCCAGCATTCACATAGAATCAGATTAGAGGGAGTACTGGGATAGGGTAGGACATAATTACACATAGGCTTAAGAAAAAAAAAGTTAAGAGTATAGCATGTATTAAGTAATATATAATGCAATTGTAGTACACTAGGGATCATAGAAGACATGAACAGGATGACATTGGAACAAGAAGGAGTACACATGCTGAGGCTAAACGGAGGGGTACCAAGAACTGAACAACATAGAGTATACTAAATTAGTTGCAAGTTGGATTACAAAGCCACAAATAAAAGAAGATCAGAAAAAGGATGAATCGTAGTGACCATAGAAACATATTGTTTTGGAGACTTTTAAATATAAATTGGAAACACAGCAGTCAAGGATAGCAAATACAGAGTAAGGAGTAAGAAAACAACACAACTAGTCTTGGCTTTCGGCCGACTAGCAACAACAAACAATTAAAAGGAGAAATATAATGTATGTGTGTGAGCAAGAGAGAGTAGAACAAGGTATGTGTTCCGTGTCTTGTCAATGCATGTATAGAGTATATATATAGTTGGAACTAGGTGAAAATGAATAAGGTAAAAAGTCAGACTGCCTAGTGATTATGGGACTCAGAGAATCAATTAACTGTAAGTATCCCTAGAATTAAGGGAATCATTCAAACAGTGAGTGACAAATAAGGAAATAATGTAAAATAGTGTTCATAATAGGCAATTAGGTATCCCTTAATTGAAGGTTGAACTCAAACGGCTAGTAGGTAACATAATTAAGGAAAGTTACTATGCACATGACATATAAAAGGCAATTTTAAACCAAATCAAGCAGACAATTGAGACTAGGTTCAGAAAAATGTTAACTAAGAAAGCAATATCAATCAACAGTAACGAATCAAGGTAAGAAAATAGATTAGAGATTGGAAATCAGTAAGAATATCTCATAGGAGATCAGCAAGACTTTCGAATCATAGTGAATCAGGGATTCAAACAACAACTAGTGAATAAAGATTCCTATGTATAAACGGAATAACCACATTATAAGCAATGCAATAAGTCAGGAAATAATTGAGTAACAAATGACACAGAATCAAGGACTCGAGCAAGCATAATGCTAATTGAAGAGAATTGACATGAAATAACATGGATGTTAAGCAAGAACATCAGGAACCCTAGTATATGAAATTAGGGGTCATGTGAGTTATGGAGTGAACAGTGAGATAGACAAGGGGGAAAGAAGAATCAAAGAAGAACAACATAGGGTAAAGATCAATGAAACATAAACACATATGCAAACACACTAGTAAATCAGTAGTTTCAATGTTTAGGTCTAAGAAATTAGGGTTTCACGCAGATGCTAGTATGAATCAGCAGAGTAGACATGATACACGCAAAAGAGATGAAGAGTCATAAACCCTAATAAGGAAAAACATAGTAAAATCACCAGAAACTTAAGCTACTCGTGAAAATCAGGCACATATACTGATCAAACCAAAAGAAAAAGGTTTCAATAATGGTAAATATGAAGAAAATTATGAGATAATGTTAAAAATCAACAGGGAAAACTATTTTGAAAAATGGTTTAGGAACCCTAGCTTAAAAAATGAAGAGCCGCTTAGGGGAACCGGAAAATCTTTAAAGAAAACATCATAATAACTCGTAATATGCATAGGTCTATTGCAGATCTAAAAGAATCGGAGGGTTTTAAGCATTAGGGTTTAAAAGAAAACCTAGAAAGATAAGAAAAACCTAAAATGTCACTGGTTTAAGCCCCAAAGGTCACAGATCTTGCTCGAACAGCCGGAGGTGGCCGGAGATGGCCGGAGGATGGTGAGCACAGGCCTAGGGGGTAGAAGAGTTAACCCAGGTCTCTTGAAGACCTTAGAGATGGCAAACACCGGTGTAAGGGAACCATAGAAGGCAAGAGGATGGTGAGGGCTTCATGGTCTCCGGCAAAGAGACGGCCGGAGAAGACGAAGAGGTTCATCGGAGTCGGAGAGGCAGGAAGTCTCTGGAAGAGACTAGAGAGATAGAGAGAGAGAGAGTAGAGAGATGATAGATGAATGAAATGAGGGGGTCCGGGGGGGGTTAGGTTAGGTTTAACTATGGTAACATTGATCTGGGACGTTGATTTAATTGATAGTCGGCTCAAACTAGTCGTAGGGTTGGGCCGGGTAGGAGTTTGGGTTTTGGGCTGGGGTTAATTTAATATGGTGGGTTGGGTTTAATTTAGGCTATGGTTGAAATTAAAAGTCGTCATTAGTTAAATACCCGTAAGAATAAAATAAATAATTAATAAAATAGTTAATAATTATATAAAATGAAATTAATGCTAATTAAATGAAAATTAAGGTAATTAGCTAATATTAGGATATGCAAATGACTAATTATAGAATTAAAATAGCATAAAATGTATAATTGCAAATATTGTTGTAATTATAGCTAAATTATACCAGATTGGCTGATTTGTGAAATAATCAGATCCTAATATGATTAAAAATTATATATTGATCTGGGAAACATTTGAAATTATTTATAATACAACTTATGAATAATTATTGAATATAAAATACTAAAAAAGTAAAAAAATAAATTGATAAAAATATGAAAAACCATGGAAAAATACCACTTATTATGAAAAGTGATTTTGAAGGTATATATGCAAGATTTGAAAAAAAAAATTGAGGAAAAATTGGGTATCAACTGAGACTGACGAAGAATGGGACCCGGAAAGGTCAATTGGGCTTATTCGAGTAGGGAATGACCCAAAGAAACCTGTGGTCACTCTTACTCCTATTGTTGTCCAGATACAGCCACCAGTCGAAGTTGAAGTAGTCCCACCAACCCCGTTCGAGGTGGAAGTAACAACATCTACAACTGCACTGTGACAGTAGCACCCACACCGTCCTTCAAGTCCAATGTCGTACCCTGGGACTATGTTGCATAAGTAGGAGGAAAGGAAAAATGGAAGAATTTGGTGCAACACAAGGGATGACCAAGACTGGTAGAGTTTACACACCTGTGAATTTGAGAGGAACGAGTAGAGAAGCTGCTTCCAACGAACCCATGATTGAAACTGGCCCGGATGATCTTTGGAGAAAGGTGCAAGCAAGGGAATACTCTGTAGTGGACCATCTGAACAAAACTCTTGCCCAAATATCCATTTTATCATTACTACAGGATTCTGAAGCACATGGGAATGCCTTGATGAAGGTATTGAATGAAGCTTACGTGCCTAACAATATCACTAGTAGGGAAATGGCTAACATGGTAGGGCAAGTACTAGAGAGCCACAAGATCACTTTCCATGAAGACGAATCGCCACCAGAGGGATTAAGCCACAATAGGGCACTGCACATCATGGTACAATGCGAGGATAAATTCATTGCCAGGGTTTTGATAGATGGAGGTTCTAGTCTCAATATCTATCCACTGACAACTTTGAAAAGATTGGATAATGGTTTGCATGAAATACGAGCAGGGACTATGAATGTGAAGCCATTCGATGGGTCTCATAAGGCCACAATCGTGGAAACCAATCTATGCTTACAAATGGGCCCGACTTTGTTTGATGTCGAATTCCAAGTACTCGACATATCCACCTCGTACAACTTATTATTGGGACAATCTTGGATACATGCCACTGTGGTTGTGGCTACTTTGCACCAGGCCTTGAAATTTGAATGGAATCATCAAGAGGTGATCATTCATGGAGACGTGAGTAATCCCATCTATACCAACCAAACTGTTCCTGTCGAGGAAAATAGAAGGAAGTTAGGTGGGGAGACTTATTATCACATCGAGCGCGTCAATTCAATTGAGGAAGAAAAATGGTGGAGCAGCAAAATAGAAATCATACTAGCGTGGGCAGGGTATGAACCCGGTAAAGGGCTCGGGAAATTTTTTCAAGGTATTGCCGAGCCAATACAGCTAAAACGTCACAACGCGACATTTGGATTGGGATATCAATTCACCTGGCATGAGTATCAGATCTGGTCCCCACCATGGCATGGTCCGTATTACCCTCTCGAGCAGCCAATACCGCATCTGAACCAATCTTTCCACCAAGCTGACATGATGTGGGGATTCGAAGAAGACGAGGTGCTAGCGGGTCTGACGAATTTATTTATAGAAGAAGAAGACATGGATTGCATTGTCATAGTTGAGGAGGAGGAGGAAGAAGGCCCCTCATCATCCAGAAAGTGGAGAAGGGAGTTGTTCTCAGGAAGTGGACCGCCACACCATCCACGGCCCGATGAGTGACTGTGTAGCATGGCTGATAGTGTCGTTAATTTTGAAAACAATTTCTCTTGAGCATTTTGTTTAAAAAACATTTTTTTTCCTTTCCTTTCAGTATTTCGTTGTGGAAAACATTGTTTGAAGTCATTTAAAATTGCTTTGTTTGACATTTTAATATATATCAATGGCTTGATGTTTTATTACTATCTTTCATATCTTTCTCTCTACAGCATTACTATTTTTTCTCTTGATTAACCAACGGCTGTGACATGTAATGAGACAACGCAATATAAGGATAGTGACTCGGATGAGATAGAAGAAGAAGATGTGATACCTGAGGAAATTGTCAGAGAAGTTCAGGATTTTGAGAACAAACCTAAGTCCAATATGGACGAGACTGAGACAGTAAACTTGGGAGATTCTGAAACTGTCAAAGAAACTCCCATAAGCATTTACTTGTCACCATCAGAGAAGGAAGAGTACACTCATTCCTGAGAGAGTATGAAGACAGTTTCGCATGGTCGTATGACGATATGACTGGATTGATGTTGTTTTAAACTTAAATACTACACAATATTATAAGTTAATTGTGCAGTACCCAATTTTCGAGTGTTGTCTAATAAGAAGAACCTGTTTTTTCTTAGTCTACTACTTACTACAGTTTGCGGAATAATTAAGCAGTAATAGTACAGACACATGGATTTTTATGTGGAAAACACCTGGCTCAAAAGGTGAAAAAACCACAACCTACTCCTCAGTAGGATTCGCTCCAAACTCTTCACTAAACTCTGAGCCAAAACAGACTTAGAAAATAAACTCTTTTGTAATCCTAGGACTAACTCTAATCCTTTTTGTATCAACTAGCCTCTAGCTAATTTCTACAGATTTCAAGCTCACTCTAACTTGAACAATGTGTACCTATTACAATTGCTTTTATGAAAGATGATAAGATACAATATTTAAACTCCTACTACAATCAACTAGACTCAACAAACAAACAACGAAACTGTTCCTTCTAGTTGAACTGTAGCCTTTGCATCGCACAATAATTCTGCTTGCAAAATCTCTAGAACTTTTGCTTCAAAGCTTGATTCACTTTTGTACTTGTGCGTCACTCCTTTCAGCAGTAATACTTTGATTATTTATAGAGGTCATTTGTTGAGTCCATGATACAATTTTGATCTAACTTTTCCTTGGTAGACAAGTTTGATTGTAACTCAACTTCCTTCCTCTATTTCTGTCCTAGCTGAAATCAACTTCTGTCTTCTCTATCAATTTTCAACCTTTTCGTATTAGGAGACATTCTCTTAGTTCTTTGATACTTAGCAATCACTAATATCTCCTAGACTTTTACGATTTGTGATCCAACTGCTTCATACAGAAGTGTATGCTATGATGGACCTGGTTCAACTGGACACCTGTTGTCAATCTTCAAAACCCATTCAGTGACCTGGGCCAACAAATTCCCCCTTTTTTATGATGACAAACCTTGTGCATTTATCCTGTATACACATCCAACACTTTGTATTTTTGTGAACATTAATCATCAAGAACCAGGTTCATTAGGTTATAAATATCACTTCAAAGATTTGTCAAAAATTGAAACAATAACTGGAGCACATCTTCCCCCTTTTGGCATCATCGAAAAGTTGCAAAATGATACTTACCAGTAATTAATTCTTACTCATGGCCAATTTAGGCAACTGCATGTGCAAAAATGATTAATCAACACAAGAAACCAAAAATGTAAGCTAAATCATAAATAGAGACATTCGTTAAAACACCAAGATTTCATATAATTAACATGGTTGATCAACACCAAAACAGATTAAATCAAAGACAACCAAAACATGAGTACGACAGAATTAAAAAACTGAAACAAACAACTAGACACAGTCCCCAACTGGGCACTTGAAAGGATAGAAGGGGGTAGTTCTGGAAATTCCTAAGTTTGGGGTGGTGCAGACGAGGAAGGATTCTTGGTTTGGAGAAGAGATAACATTTGGTGTAAGACACCCTCATTTTTCTCCTTCTCCTTGGCTAATTCAGCTTTGAGAGCATCACGCTCACCTTCTACCTCAACTAAGCGAGTCTTCAAGTGAAGGATCCCCATATCCTTTTGCTCACTTTCTTACACCAAAGTACGGACCATGTTGTTGACCGGTTGCTTCCGAGATGAACCAGGTTCATCTACCGGGGCACTGACAGTGTCATCACATGACAGCAAAGTGTCCTTCCCAAAGAAATCCTTAGCAGTAGCCATTTCAGCCTTCTTTGTGGGAACTCCAAAATGACCCAGAACTGCAGTAAGTATAAATCCATAAGGAATCGCATGGGCCTTGGTTCCATTTACCACCCTGTCCAAAAGCTGGATGATCAAAGATGGCCAATTGATCTACTTGCCTCTATATAGGCACTCCATGAGCGTTAGATCCATATAGTTGGCAATGTGCCTTTGCTCTTGTCTTGGCAGCAAAAATTTAATCACAAACTCAAAGAACAGATTGTGTTCAGGCTTCATCTCGCTTTTGTACACTGTCCTGGGCTCAGGATCTTCTTCATTGTCACAAAAGAATCTGGTGATGGTAAGTGTTGAGGCCATTCCATCCAAGCAAGACCATCTCTACCTTGTATAATCATCATATCCCTCAGATGGAATGTCTAGAATGACTCCCAATTCTGTGCGTCAAAAGAGACTTCAACTCTCCTGACCAATGATGTAACCCTTCCTCTAATCACAGTTGCATTCCCCATGAATTCCACTACCTCATTTCTGACTAGTCTGCCCTCCAAGCTGAGGACCATGTCCTTCCAGCCTTGAGCTGCAAGAAAATCCACTAAGTACCTCATACCTGGCTCCTCCAAGTCTTTTAGTAATTTTCCCTTCAAAATACGTCGCTTGCCAAACATGGAAACTCTATCAATCGTCACTTCTCCAACCTCCTTCTCATCATCTCCACTCAAATCAGGATCATTATCTTTCTCAGCAATCTAAACTTTCTTCTTCGACTTTACCTTGGAACGTGTCCTCGTAGATGTACCCACAGTGGTAGCAGACATAGGTGCTGACTTCTTTGAGGATGTCTTAGTCAATTTTGCCTTGGGTGTCTTGACCACCACTGGAGTAACCTCTTCATTTTGTTGAACCAGGTCCAACATCTCATTAACATCAATAGCCTCAACAGGCTCCCCTACTTTCGCCTTCCCTTTCTCAACTCTCTTTCTTTTGCTCTCTTGAAGAGCTTTTTCTAGCTTCTCCTCTTCTTCACGAACAGTATTTCTCGTAGCTCGTACCCTTTGAACAGGTACACCAATAGACTCATCAATTTTCCTTTTCTTTGAGACCTTAGACTTGATGGACTTGGGAGTCCTTCTCTTCTTGGGGTTGTATGAGTCCCCAAGTTTCTTAAGTCTCTCAGCCAAGGTTTCTTCCCCAGAAGAAACACGATCATCTATCTCCTTCATAAGCTTTTCTAATCCAGCAGCAGCGTCCTCCAATTCATTAGTTCCCCCTATCATTACGAAATCATCTTCAAGATTCTTAGGAATGGGTCCACAAATACTAAGTATGGAACCATCCTTCCCAGAACCCCTCACACCTGCATCTCCCTCATTCTCACTAATTTTCCCAGTTTTTCTTGGCCTTCTTGGCACTTCCACATCCACCACATACCCAACCAGCACAAATCTATTTTCAGAATTTAACACAGAGGTAACATCAGTATTACCTTTCTCAGCATTTGACGAACCAGGTGCATCGTCCTTATGTGCTAATTTAAATGATTCACTAGATGAATCAGGTTTGGGTTCTTCTTCAGCCTGTAATAAATCTTCCAAGAACTTTGCTCGTGACCCTGAAGCCACAGATTTTCGTGCAAGAACCTTGACACGATGGGGTTTTGGGGCTGGAATAGGGTTTGGTGTAGGTCTAAGAACCTCATGGTATTCAGGGGTTTCAGGTGTCTTAGAGGATTTAGAATTGTATACCGGTGGGGAATCAGACTCATATACTCCTTCATCGTAGTCACGATTTTGAGAATCAGATGAAGCAGACGACATTTTTAATTTTTGAGAGAAAAAGAATAAAGGGCAAAAGACAGTGGAGATTTGAATGTTGAATGACTTGAACAAGGTTCGTCTATAGCTTTATTCACTATAGGTAATGATGGCCTATTTATAACTTGTGGATGGGGTGATTATAACGAATGCGTATTAACACAAGTAGGATACTAATCGATTAAGGACTTTCAGTGATTTGACATTGATTAGACCGTTTCTTTCCCCCTAAAACTAGGCTAATTTAATGAGACGAAATTTCTTGAAACTGGTTCTTTATTTTGGTTAGTACAAGAATTTAAACTGAACCATAAAAGGATTGAGTCCTACTCATGTATGAATGTACTTGAATTAATACATGTATGGAGATGAAAACGTACCTTGTCAGTCAAGTAAACCAGCATGGATGAACTAGGTTCATCCTTAAAAAAACATTATTTTGCCTCAATTGACAAATCGAGAAACATCATTAGCAACTAGGGAATCATATTAATACATGGCCGAAGAGTATGACAACAAAGACATAGTGCTGAGCAATGATTAATCTGATTAAGTACCCAATTAAAATTTCTAGCCATAAAACTTTCTCCTTTCCTTTTGTTTTTTGAATAGGTGATCTTAATCATCCCTAATTCAAGCCTGTTTCTCTCATAATGCTCCCTACTCAATGCTTTGGTAAATATATCAGCAATTTGATGATCAGTGGCACAGAATTCAATTGAGATCATCCCCTTCTCATAATTATCCCTCAGGAAATGGTGCCTAACATCTATGTGCTTAGTTCTCTTGTGATGAACCGGGTTCTTAGTCATACTAATTGCACTAGTGTTATCACAGTAAATAGGAATGCATCCCACATCTATACCAAAGTCCAAGAGTTGTTGCTTAATCCACAGCAACTGAGCACAACAAGAGGTTGTAGCCACATATTCAGCCTCAGCAGTAGACAAGGCTACTGAATTTTGTTTCTTGGTAGCCCAAGATACAAGGCAGGAGCCCAAAAAGTGAGCCATACCTGAAGTACTTTTCCTGTCAACCAGGAAACCTGCATAATCAGCATCAACATATCCTACAAGGTCAAAATTACTACCTTTAGGATACCAAAGGCACAAATCAATAGTGCCCTTCAAATATCTCAAAATTCTCTTCAACGCAGTGAGATGGGACTTCTTTTGATTGGCTTGAAACCTAGCACATAGTCCCACACTGAACACAATATCAGGTCTACTTGCAGTAAGATATAGTAGAGATCTAATCATCCCTCTGTATGTCTTCTGATCAACGGATGAACCAGGTTCATCCACATCTTAGTTTGTAGATGTGGCTATCTGCGTATCTATCTCCTTTGAATCTTCCATTTTGAACTTCTTGTGGAGTTCTCTCACATACTTTTGCTGATGAATCATTGTTCTATGCAGAGTTTGTTTGATTTGCAGACCTAAGAAAAAGGTTAGCTCACCCATCATACTCATTTCAAAGTCACTTCCCATTTGTGTAGCAAATTCCTTGTAGAGCTTCTCAATTGTTGCCCCAAATATGATATCAACAACATAAATTTGTACAATCAGAAGATCTTTTCCCTTTTCCTTTAAGAACAAAGTACTGTCTATTTTAAGCCTCGTTTGTACCCATGTTCCAGCAGGAATTTTGACAATCTCTCGTACCAGGCTCTAGGTGATTGCTTGAGACCGTAGAGAGCCTTGTCAAGTTTATATACATGATCAGGTGATTCTTTGCTTTCAAAACCAGGAGGCTGTTTTACAAATACCTCTTCCTTCAAATAGCCATTGAGAAAGGCACTCTTTACATCCATCTGATGCAAAGTGAATTCCATGTGTGCAGCAAATGCTATAAGAAGTCTGATTGCCTCCAATCTTGCCACAGGAGCAAAGGTATCATCATAATCAATTCCCTCTTCTTGGATGTATCCTTGAACAACCAGTCTTGCCTTATTTCTAATAACAGTTCCATCCTCATCGAGTTTATTCCTGAAGACCTACTTGGTGCCAATTATTGACCTATCCAGTGGTCTGGGTACCAAGTGCCATACTTGACTTCTTTCAAATTTATTCAGCTCCTCTTGCATAGCAGTTACCCAGTCAGCATCTTTCAGGGCTTCAGCAATGTTCTTTGGTTCAATCAGGGATAGGAATGCATCAAACACACTCAAACTTTTCAAGGAGGATCTAGTTTTGATTCAAGATCTCAGGTCTGTTATGATGTTCTCAAGAGGGTGAGAACTCTGATATCTGTGTGGTTTGAGAGCCAGTTGTTCACTTGTGGATTGTTCCAAGTTGTCTTGTTGTAGTGGAACAGGATCAGGACCAATATTTTCATGAGGAATTCCCCCTGTCGAGTTTCGTGGGGTTGTTGGACCTGGTCCATCACCTGTTCCATCTCCCATAGGTGCTTCAATGTAGTCATTGCTTCTCACCAGTCCAAGCTCCTCATCTTCTAATTCCTGTCTCTCAGATAAAGTGTTAGCTTCATCAAAGAAAACATGTATGCTTTCTTCTACACACATAGTTCTTTTATTATATATTTTATAAGCTTTGCTATGTGTAGAATATCCCAAGAATACTCCCTCATCACTTCTGGGATCAAATTTTCCTAAAGAATCTTTGCCATTATTATGCACATAACACTTGCATCCAAAAGCCCTAAGATAGGATATGTTGGGCTTTCTCCCTTTAAGTAATTCATAGGAAGTTTTCTTTACTAGAGGTCTAGCCATGCATCTATTGATAATATAACATGCGGTGTTAATTGCTTCTGCCCAGAAGCTGTGAGGTAGTTTGCTTGATAGAAGCATGGTTCTTGCTATGTCTTTAAGAGTTCTGTTTTTCCTTTCAACAACCCCCTTTTGTTGTGGGGTTATAGGAGCAGAAATTTTTTGATTCACACCATGTTCATCACAGAACTCAGTGAACTTTGCATTCTCAAACTCAGTACCATGGTCAGATCTAATGGATGCTAGTTGATGTTTTAATTGATTCTGAATCTTCTTGAAAAATGAGGTGAACATTTCAAATGCTTCATCCTTAGATACCAAGAACAAGGTCCAAGTGAACCTTGAGAAATCATCTACTAGTACCATAAAATATCTCTTTCCCCCTCTACTTAGAGTTCTCATGGGTCCACAGAGATCCATATGAACCAGTTCCAACGGCCTGGTGGTACTGACCATTTTCTTACTTGTGAAAGAAGACCTTACCTTCTTCCCCCTTGCACATGCCTCACAAACCTTGTCTTCTTTGAACTTAATGTTAGTAAGACCTAACACTAAGTCCTTAGATATCAGCTTGTTCAGTTGAGTTAGACTTGCATGACCAAGTCTTTTGTGCCACAGGAGGGGATCACTGTCCAACACACTAAGGCAAGTGAGTTCATTGTCAGACAGTGTGGACAAGTCAATGACATAGATATTTTTCATTATTTTTCCCTA
>ML274533.1:38765-52354 GCA_005239495.1 Nicotiana undulata | reverse complement strand
AAAAAAAAAAAAAAAATATATATATATATATACAATCCCACAGTCTGAAATAAGTAGACGGGAAGATAGGCAAAAGAAGACTCCATGGCACTACAGAGAATTGTCAGGAGAAGCAGCTCACCGTAAAGTCAGGCCCGCTACACTCAATATCTAGCTCCAGTCGAATAACCAGATGCACCAACCTCAGAACCTGTATAGTTTAGTACAGAAGTGCAGCATGAGCACATAAATAAATATGTACCCAATGAGTATCCCGTCTAATCTCGAAGAAGTAGTGACGAGAGGTCGACTTGACACTCACTAAGGTCCAACAGTATAATATATGGCAGGATATAACGAAACACAGTAGACATGTGAGGCAGTAAACAGCAGATACACGTCAAGTACAGAAATCTAGATAACTACTGAGAACAACAACAATGTACACTTCCCTTTTTCCCAAATATCAGTCAAGCCAATACCAATGAAACAATGCCAAATAGTCAAGTGCACACAATGATAAGACAACCGGCCTGGGTCATAAGGAAAATATCTAGACACTGAATAGACGTAAAGCTTCCCCCGCTCGCGAATCATACCTGCGATTCAGGTGCTGACACATTTATATACAATTACCATAAATCTTCCCTCGATCGCGAATCATACCTGCGATTCGAGTGCTGACACACTTATAGCGATTTATCATAAAGCTTCCCATGATCGCGAATCATACCTTTGACTCGAGTGTTGACTCTTACATATACATATATATATATATATATATATATATATATATATATATATATATATATACACACACACCGAATTTATCAATAAGCTCCATAGAGGCTATACTTGTAACAAGGATTAGTTCACCTATGGGGACAATTCCCTCTTACAAGGTTAGAAAAGAGACTCACCTCGTGTCGAATCCACCTTCCGGACCAAGACCGCGCCCGAAACTCTGACTCTACACCCGAGGATTTGTAACTAGCCAAATGGTATACAATTATATCAATTCATGCTCAATATAGGGATATTATCCTATTTATTCAACAATTTCATCATTCTTGAAGAATTCTCAAAATTCAACCCCGGGCCTGCACGCTCGGATTCTGCAAATTCTCGAAGGAATCACTCACCCATAGCCTAAGGATCATTAATATGTGATTTCTACTTTAATTCATAGCAATAATTGGGCAATTCACCAATTTCCTCAAGAACCCTAAATTACTACCCAATTCTTGATTTTTCAATGATTAAGTAGTTGATTCAATTAACAATTCATGTATTAAACTAGGTTTAGTGTAGAATTTACTTACCTCTTTAACAGCTAGGTTGTGGAACCTCTTTCCCCAAGCTCTCTAGTCTCTAATGGAGGTGAAGAATGGAGAAAATGGTTAAAATCTCGTGTTTTAAAAGAAAATACACTGCCCAGCTGCCCCTTCTGTACGATCGCAGCTGGGCCAATGTGATCACAGAGGTCAACTGGTATGGGCCCCTAAAATGCACTGTGCGATCGCAGATGGGGGCCTGCGATCGCGGAGAGTAGTTGGGCCAGGCTTGTGCATTAGCGGGAGAGGGGCTGCGATCGTAGTGAAGTCAACTGGGCAAGTCCAAAAACTCAACCCTGTGCGATCACAGACAGACCTGTGGGATCGCACATGTCATTTCTCACCCCTGCCCAAATCCTCATATGCGATCGCATCTGGGCACCTGCAATCGCACTGTAGGAAACCAAACAGAAAAATCTGGTGTTTTGGATTTAACTCCGAGGGGTCCGAAACTCACCCGAGCCCCTCGGGACCCCGGCCAAAGGCACTGGCAAGTTTGTATTCATGATACGGACTCGCTCAAATTTTCGAAACGTGAAAAACAACAATGAAACTAAGAATTCGACCCCAAAACCAAATTGAATCAATGAAGTCCTAGAATTCGTTTCAATGCGCCGAACTGACCTATACTACCCGGAATGACACCAAATTTTGCAGCCAAGTCATAAAAGACATAAAGGAACTATTCCCGATCTCGGAATTTCGTTCGGATCTCGGTAACATAAAATCATGTTCCAAACCAAATTCAAACATAGGGAAATTCTCATTTCTATATTGGGCGCTGAAATGCTCCCGGGTTATCGAAAACCCCTTCTGAACATACGCCCAAGTCCAAAATTATCATACGAAGCTACTGAAACTTCAGAACTCGGTTCCGAGGTCATTTTCTAAAAAAATTGACCGAAGTCAAACTTGGCCAAAAAGGCCAACCTTAAGGAACCAAGTATTCCTATAGCACCCTAAACACTTCCAACTACCGAACCATGCGTCCCCGCAGGTCACAAATCATCATAAGACGCTATGGGAAGTATTACTTAGGGGAACGGGGTCCTAATACGCAAAACGACCGGTTAGGTCGTTACATCACCACTGGGAGCACGCGATTTTTTACCCACCATATATTCCTACAAAATTCAATAAATTATTTAATTTTATAAATTTTTATTGAATTTCAGTGCTATTTGTGAATTAATTTTGCATTGCATAACCGTAATTTGCCTTTTATCTTTATGAATGATTTAAGGTTACATTATCTCAATCATTTGAAAAATTACAAATTTATTCTTCAAAATTGCAAATGCTAATTCATAATTTCACTTTTTAATCCATCATTAATTAATTTTCCCTTTTAATCAGGTAAAAATTAGAATTAGAATTAATTAAGATATTACGTGTAATTGGTGGAAATAAATAATAACAAAAATGTGTTTATTTGACATAAGGTAGAATTAATGGTTAGTTTTTTAAAAATAATCATTTTTTCTAATACAATTGGGAAATTTATTCTTTAAATGACATAGGCATTAAATTGAATGGTGTTACTTTTAATCAACTCAACAATTAGTTTATAATTAGACAGAAAACATTTTAAAGTTTAAATTGGATTTAGTGTTAATTAATTCATTAATTTTAAGAGTATTAAATTGGACCTTGGCTAAGCCTACCCAGGCCCAAACCATTTATCTCTACCGAGCCCAATTGCCTATTACCCGTCCAGCCCGTTACCCCTTCAAACGACCCCGTTTTGTTTAATGAAGTGATCCCAACCGTTGATCTATTTTGACCTAACGGCTGGGAACTCAATAACCTTTAACTATAAGAGTTTCCAAACCACACCCCCTACCCCCATTTGCAAAGTCTAACACGCCAGGGCCCCTTCGTCTCTCTCGCCTGTCTCTCTAACCTCTCACCAGCTCCGCCGCACCTCCACCCTGCTCCGCCGGCCAGAAATCGCCCACTAACGACGGAGCTCAACCAAATAGCCCCAATTTTTTAACAGTTAATCCTCGTCCTCCCCTCAACCCTGTCCTGCTATTAATTTCTTCAGAAAACCACCCAAAATCATTCAATTTCAGATCGAGGAAACGGGAACCCTAGATTTTATCTACCTGCCGATTCGAAGACTGTGATGTCCCAAAAGGGTCATCTTAGGTAAACTTAATTATGACTATGTTCCGAGGCCTCAAAAGCCTCCGTTAATCTCACCTCGATGTGCCCCCGAGCGCGTAGCCGGGAAGCCTTTATGTGGAAACTTGATAAATAGTTGAATTTATGATAATTAATTGAATAAAGTTGGCTTTGGTCAACATTGTTGGTAAACGGACCCGGACCCGTGATATGGCAGTCCCGGAAGGTCCATAGAAAAATATGAGACTTGGGTGTATGCCCGGAATCGAATTCCGAGGACCCATGTCCGAAAAATGAATTTTTAAAGAAAATTGTTTTCTGAAAATAATAAAGGCTTATGAAAATGAACCTCGATGTGAAACCTGTGCTGCCGGACCCGTATTATGGTTCCGAAGTCCAGAACAGGTTCAATATGTGTTATTTAAGTTATCTGTGAAATTTGGTAAGAAACGGACTTGATTTGACGGGTTTCGGATCAAAATGGGAAATTGAGAGTTAATGAAGTTTTGAGGATTTTCATAGAAATTAAAATTTGGTTTGGAACGTGTTTTTATGTTACCGAGGTCCGAATGAAATTCCGATACCGGTAATAGTTCTGTTATGTCATTTATGACTTGTATGCAAAATTTGAAGTCATTCCGAGTAGTATAGGCCGGTTCGGTGCATTGAAATGAATTCTAGAATCTTAAGTTCTTAAGCTTGATTCAATTTGGTTTTGGGGTTGAATTCTGAGTCTCGTTGTTTTTTTTCACGTTCTGGAAGTTTGAGCGAGTCCGTATCATGAATACAGACTTGCCAGTGCTTTTAGATGGGGCCCCGAGGGGCTCGGGTGAGTTTTGGATCCCCGAGAGCTAAGTTGAAAAAACCAGATTTTTGCTATCTAGTTTCCTTCTTAGCGATTGTAGAAGGAATTTGGCTGGGCTGCCGATTGTTCTTCGTGATCACAGCTTCCTCTTCGCGATCGCGGAAGGTTGGGCCCTTGGCCTTCGCGATTGCATCCCAGTCTTCGCGATCGCGGAAGGCTGGACTCCATGCCTTCGCGATCGCAGCCCCATCCTCGTGATCGCATAGTGTCAAGTCAGGGCAAGGCACAGTTGCTCTTCGCGATCGCAGGACCTCTGCGGCGATCGCAGAGGTTTGGCCAGTTGGCCTTTGCGATCGTAGTGAAGGAATACCTGGGCAGTTTTGTTAAATACGGGACTTAGCCTATTTCCTCCATTTTTCATCTTCCTCCTCAACTCTTTAAAGAGCTCTTCAAGGAACCTTCCACCACTGTTATTGAGGTAAGTAAATTCCATGGTTTTACTAGTTTCAAACATCAATTCCTAGTTAAATTCCCTACTAAATTACAAAAAATCACGGAATTAGGTAGTAATTTTAGGGCTCTTGACGATTTTGTGATTTTCCGTTTTAGGCCATGAAAATCAGTAGAAATCTCACTTTAATGATCCTTAGTCTATGGGTAAGTGATCCCTTCGAGAATTTTTGGAATTTGAACATGCGAAACCGGGGTTGGAATTTGAGAATTTTTCAAGAATAGCAATTATATTGAATAACTAAGATAATTTCCCACATTGTGCATGCATTAATTTAATTGTACATCTTTTGGCTAGTTGCGAGTCCTCGGGTGTAGAGTTCGGAGTTTCGGGCACAATTGTGGTCCGAGGGGTAGATTCGACACGAGGTGAGTCTCCTTTCTAACCTTGTAAGAGGGAATTGTCCCCATAGGTGATGTATATGCTATGTGTAAATTGTTTGGGGGCTACGTACGCACCAAGTGACGAGAGTCCGTACGCAGCGGCAATCATTATTATGTCCGGGTAGTTAGGCCCACATCATGCCTTATATTCTTCCTTGTAATGCCTTATATGTTTCCTTGCAATGCCTTATATGATTCCTTGTAATGCCATGTGTACTATGAGGTCATGTTATGTATAGTATTGTTCCTCTGAGGCTTTATGAAAATTGTTGAATTGAAAGGAATTTGTTATGTAAAGTGAGTTTTATAAGTTATTGTGTGTGCATGTGACCGCTTAGCAATGTACATTCTGCGAGCGATGTGTGATTTCCCCCACTCTTATGGGAGCGAGCCGTACGCCACGACGGATTGAAAGGTGCACTTTTGGGACGGGTTGGTCGATCCCCGACAGTGCACAGAGATGATATAATTAAGAATGCACTCTTGGTACGGGCCGTTCGATCCTTAGGCAGTGCATGGACGAATTTGTTCTATGTTATGATATGGTTACATTGAAAGACGCACTTTTGGAACGGGCCGATCTATCCTTGGCAGTGCATAGCTATTTTTCCTTATGACTCCGGCCAGTTGTCTTATTCCTGTGTGCGCATGATTATTTGGCATTGTTTCATGGATGTTGACTTGTGTGAGATATTTTGGGGGAAAGAAAGTGGCCATTGTTATTGTTCAATATTTTTCTTGGATTTCTGTGGTTTGTACATAATTGCTACTCACTGTCTTACATGCCTACTGCTTTTATCTTATCATTGTTATATCATATTTTTGGACCTCAATGAGTGTCAAGTCGACCTCTCGTCACTACTTCTTCGAGATTAGACAGGATACTCACTGGGTACATATTTATTTAATATGTACTCATGCTGCAATTCTGTACTTAACTGTACAGGTTCTGAGGCTGGTGCGCCTGGTTATCAGACCGGATCTAGATAGTGATCGTAGCGGACTTGACTTCACGGTGAGTTGCTTCCTCTGGCGATCCCCCGCATCACCATGGAGTTTCATTTACTTTTTTTCCCCGTCTATTCATGCAGACAGCGGGATTGTATTTATTATTACCCTTTGTATATTCCGTTAGTATAGTATGCCCATGACACTCGTGACACAAGTCCTGGCACACACGTAGTGGTGGTTTTGGGATTTATGGGTTGTACATATATGTGCTTGTATGTTTAGCTCGCATTTCTTTATTGTATCTACTGCCGAGTTATTACCTTTCGGTATCTTGACTTAACTTGTTAAAAATCGGTAAATGGGTGAATAATTGAATCAAGTTAAGAGAAGCACTTAGTGGAATTTACGTTGGCTTGCCTAACCCCGTCGTTAGGCGCCATCACGACTTGGTTTAGGATTCTGGGTCGTGACAACGTGGTATCAGAGCTCTAGGTTCACGTAAGTCTCACGAGTCACAGGCAGGCCCAGTAGAGTCTTGCGGATCGGTACGGAGACGTCTGTACTTATCTTCAGGAGGCTATGGGATGTTAGGAAACTTCCCTTTATTCATATCCTGTCGTGCAATCTATGATGTACTCAAAGTTATTCTTCTATTCTCTCACAGATGGTGAGTACGCATGCATCCGATGTTTCTGTCCGAGAGATGTCGCTGCCCCCGCCGCCCGAGGTCGTGGTAGAAGCAGGGGTAGAGCACCTGCTCGAGGTAAGGGACGAGGGCCCCCGAGCTATACCAGTGGCACCACCAAAGGACCCTATTATAGAGGAGCAGGGTGAGGTGCCTCCAATAGCACCTGCTCCAGCGGATTTCATGACGGCGCCAGGCTTCCAGGAGGTGATGGGCCGTATGCTGAGATTCATGAACACTATATCCCAGGCTGGTTTATTTCCAACCAACCCAGCTACTTCTCAGGCGGGAGAGGGAGTCCATACCCCTACCGCTCAGGCCATAGGTCAGGCAGCAGCAGCACGTCATACCCCGGGTACATCGCCCGTGGGTGGGGTTCAGCCCGTAGTAGTAGCCCTAGAGCCTAGGCCAGTTGCATAGAGTGACAAACAGAAGATGTTGGATAGATGGACCCGACTTCGCCCTCCAGTCTTCGGGGGTGAGCGGGGTGAGGATGCCCAGGATTTCATCGATAGGTGCAGGGACATACTGCACAACATGAGGATTTTGGAGTCCCATGGAGTGGATTTCACCACATTTCAGTTGGAGGGCAGAGCTCGCACGTGGTGGCAGTCATATATTCTCAGCAGACCAGCAGATTCTCCTCCTGTCACTTGGGATCAGTTTGTGCAGGTGTTTCTAGACAGATATATTCCACCCTCTGAGAAGGAAGAGTTGCGGCGTCAGTTTGAGCAGCTGAGCAGGGGCAGATGATAGTGATAGATTATAAGGCCAGATTTTCAGAGTTGTCACGCCATGCACTTATGAAATAGCCTACCGATGCCGAGAGAGTGCGGCGGTTTATGGCCGGGTTGCAGCCAGGTATTAGAGCCACCATGGCCCGAGAGGTGGAGATGGGTACTCCTTACCAGCTTGTAGTTGAGATAGCTCGACGGATTGAGGGGTATCGGTTGAGGAGCAGGGAACAGGGTCAGCAGGGTCAGCAGGACAAGAGGTCTAGGTTCTCAGGGGATTTCAGGGATGCTCTGGCTAGGAGCAGAGGTTAGTTCGGGGGTGGTCAGCCCAGCAGGCTTCCATATTCAGCACCTCCACTACCTCCTCGAGGTGGTCCAACGAGGCCTCAGTTCAGTGCCATGACAGAGCGTTCCTATCGTCCTCCAGCCACTTAGGGTTCACCCAGTGGTTACTACAGTCGCCAGAGATCCTCTGGTTCTTATTTTAGTGCCATACCCGAGGGTCCACATCATTTCCTGGCTATTCAGGGGTCTTCCTCTTCGGGGCAGCAGGCTATGGTACCTAGAGGTTTCTTTGAGTATGGAGATCTAGGTCATATGCAGAGATAGTGTCCCAGGCTTCGGGGCAAGGCAGTGCAGCAGGGTTATCAGCCTATGGGTCCAGCACCACCAGTCCGGCCACCTAGAGGTGGAGGACAGGTCGGCAGGGGTCGTCCTAGAGGGGGAGGCCATTCAGGGGGAGGTTAGTTAGTTCCTATTCACTCTGGGGGAGTTCAGTCTTCAGGAGCCTCAGCCAGATTTTATGCCATTCCGGCCAGATCAGATGCAGTGGCCTTAGACGTCGTAATCACAGGTATTATCTCAGTATGTGGTAGAGAGGCCTCGGTACTATTTGATCCAGGATCCACATATTCATATGTTTTAGTACTATTTTCTCATTTCCTGGATATTCCTTGTGAGTCCTTGGGTTCTCCTATATATGTGTCCACTCCTGTGGGCGATTCTCTGGTGGTAGACCGGGTCTATCAGTCTTGTGTGATCACTTTCTGCAGTTTCGATACCAGAGCAAATCTTTTATTGCTGGATATGATTGACTTGGAGGTTATCCTAGGCATGGACTGGCTATCTCCTTATCATGCTGTGTTAGATTGCCATGCCAAGACAGTCACTTTAGCCATGCCTGAGTCGCCTAGGCTATAGTGGAGAGGTTCTTTAGTTAGTGCATCCAGCCAAGTCATTTCCTTCATGAAGGCTCGGCATATGGTCGAGAATAGTTGTTTGGCTTACCTTGCTTATTTTCGGGACACCATCGCCGAGTCTTCGACCATTGATTTAGTGCCGGTGGTACGAGAGTTTTCAGACGTATTTCCTTCAGATCTTCCAGGCATGCCTCCAGATCGAGATATTGATTTCTGTATTGATTTAGCTCCAGATACTCAGCCTAATTCCATTCCCCCGTATCTTATGGCTCCTAAGGAGTTGAAAGAGTTAAAGGAGCAACTTGAGGAGTTGTTGGCTAAGGGGTTCATCAGGCCGAGTGAGTCGCTGTGGGGTGCTCCAGTCCTATTTGTGAAGAAGAAGGATGGGTCTATGCGGATGTGTATAGATTACCGCCAGCTGAATAAGGTTACTATTAAGAATAAGTATCCTCTGCCGCACATCGATGATTTATTTGACCAGTTGCAGGGTACTCGTGTGTTTTCCAAGATTGATTTGAGATCGGGTTATCATCAATTGAAGATTCGGGCTTCAGATGTTCTGAAGACTGCATTTCGTACCAGATATGGCCATTATGAGTTCCTGGTGATGTCCTTTGGTTTAACTAATGCCCCAACAACATTCATGGACTTGATGAATAGGATATTCATGCCGTATATTGATTCCTTCGTCATCGTCTTCATTGATGACATCTTGATTTATTCGCGGAGCCTGGGTGAGCATGAGAAGCATTTGAGAGTTGTGCTCCGGACCTTGCGTGAACAAAAGTTGTATGCTAAGTTCTCCAAGTGCGAGTTCTGGTTAGATTCCGTGGAATTTTTTGGGCATGTCGTATCCGGAGAAGGTATCAAGGTTGATCCTCAGAAGATTGAGGCGGTTCAGAGTTGGTCACATCCTACTTTAGCTACAGAGATCAGGAGTTTCTTGGGCCTAGTAGGCTATTATTGCCGATTCGTGGAAGGGTTCTCTTCTATTGCAGATCCATTGACCATATTGACTCAGAAGAATGCCCCGTTTAGGTGGTCCGACGGGTGTGAGGCAAGCTTTCAGAAGCTCAAGTCGGCATTGACCTCAGCACCAGTTCTGACATCGCCTTCCGGCTCTGGGATGTATACTGTGTATTGCGACGCTTCACGCGTCGGGTTGGGATGTGTGTTGATGCAGGACGGGAGAGTTATTGCTTATGCTTCGCGTCAGCTGAAGGCTCATGAGAAGAATTATCATGTGCACGACTTGGAGTTGGCGGCGATTGTTCATGCTTTAAAAATTTGGAGGCACTACCTATATGGTGTGTCTTGTGAGGTTTATACCGACCACCGCAGTTTGCAGAACTTATTCAAGCAGAGGGATATTAACTTGAGGCAGCGCAGGTGGCTTGAGTTGTTGAAAGATTATGATATTACTATTCTTTATCATCCGGGCAAGGCAAATGTGGTGGCAGATGCCTTGAGCAGGAGGGCGGAGAGTATGGGTAGCTTGGCCTACATTGCAGCAGAGGAGAGACCTTTAGCCTTGGACATTCAGTCCTTGGCCAATCGCCTTGTGAGATTGGACCTTTCGGAGCCTCGTCGAGTTTTGGCTCATGTAGTTGCTCTGTCTTCATTGTTGGGGGAGATTAAGGCTCGACAGTTTGATGATAGGGTCTTGCAGAGCTTCGGGACACGGTTGTCCAGGGTAGGGCCAAGGAGGTTACCTTGGGCGAGGATGGTGTTCTGAGACTCCAAGGCCGATTGTGTGTTCCTGATATTGATGTCTTGAGGGGGAGGATTCTAGCAGAGGCGCACAGTTCTCGGTATTCTGTTCATCCAGGAGCGACGAAGATGTATCGTGATTTGAAGTAGCATTACTGGTGGAGGCGGATAAAGAAGGATATAGTGCAGTATGTGGATAGGTGTCTCAATTGTCAACAGGTCAAGTACGAGCACCAGAGGCCAGGAGTCTTGTTTTAGCAGATGTCAATTCCTGAGTGGAAATGGGAGCGCATCACCATGGACTTTGTGGTTGGATTACCTTGGACATTGCAGAAGGTTGACGCGGTTTGGGTCATTGTGGATAGATTGACCAAATCGACGCATTTTATTCCTGTGGCTACTACTTATACTAAAGAGAGGCTGGCTCAGATATACATTCAAGAGATAGTCCGATTGCACGGTGTGCCGGTGTCTATCATATCAGATCGAGGTCCTCAGTTCACTTCGCACTTCTGGAGAGCTTTGCACAGTGAGATGGGCACTCAGATAGACCTCAGTTCAGCATTTCAGCCCCAGACTGATGGCCAGTCAGAGCGTACAATTCAGATTTTGGAGGATATGCTCAGGGCTTGACTGATTGATTTTGGCGGTCAGTGGGACCAATTCCTTCCTTTGGTGGAGTTTGCATACAATAACAGTTATCAGTCCAGCATAAAGAAGGCTCCATTCGAGGCTTTATATGGTCGGCGATGTCGTTCTCCTATTGGGTGGTTTGAGCCTGGCGAGGCCAAGTTATATGGCACAGATCTGGTGAGAGATGCTTTGGATAGGGTCAAGATTATTCAGGAGAGATTCCGCACAGCTCAGTCCAGACTGAAGAGTTACGCAGATCAGCGGGCGCGTGATGTAGCATTTATGAAGGGAGATAAGGTTATGTTGAAGGTTTCACCGATGAAGGGCGTTATGAGATTCAGGAAGAAGGGCAAGCTGAGCCCCAGGTTTATAGGCCCTTTCGAGGTGTTGAGGCGAGTCGGGGAGGTTGCTTATGATCTTGCTTTACCTCTCGCCTTATTAGGAGTTCATCCGGTCTTTCATGTATCCATGATCCGGGGATATCATGCCGATTTCTCTCACGTGGTTGATTCAACACTATTCAGTTAGATGAGAAGTTGGGCTTCGAGGAGGAGCCAGTTGCTATTATTGATAGGCAAGACCGCCAGTTGAGGTCTAAGAGAGTTTCTGCCGTGAAGGTCCAATGGAGGGGCCAACCAATCGATGAGGCGACTTGGGAGGCCGAGGAGGACATGCGGAGTAGGTATCCGCAGCTATTCAGCACTTAGGTACGATTCTATGTCCGTTCGAGGATGAACGTTTGTTTTAAAGGGGGAGATTGTGATGACCCAAAAGGGTCATCTTAGGTAAACTTAATTATTACAGTGTTCCGATGCCCCGAAAGCCTTCGTTAATCTCACCTCGATGTGCGTGTGTAGCCCGGGCGCGTAGCCGGGAAGCCTTTATGTGGAGACTTGATAAAGAGTTGAATTTATGATAATTAATTAAATAAAGTTGACTTTGGTCAACATTATTGATAAACAGACCCGGGCCCGTGATCTGGCGGTCCCGGAAGATCCGGTGGAAAATATGGGACTTGGGCGTATGCCCTGAATCGAATTCTGAGAACCCAAGTCCGAGAAATGAATTTTTAAAGAATATTGTTTTCTGAAAATAATAAAGGCTTATGAAAATGAACCTCGATGTGAAACCTGTGCTGCCGGGCCCGTATTATGGTTCCGAAGCCCGGAACAGGTTCAATATGTGTTATTTAAGTTATCTGTGAAATTTGGTAAGAAACGGACTTGATTTGACGGGTTTCGGATCAAAATGGAAAATTGAGAGTTAATGAAGTTTTGAGGATTTTCATAGAAATTGAAATTTGGTTTGGAACGTGTTTTTATGTTACTGAGGTCCGAATGAAATTCCGAGATCGGGAATAGTTCTGTTATGTCATTTATGACTTGTCTGCAAAATTTGAAGTCATTCCGAGTAGTATAGGCCGATTCGGCGCATTGAAATGAATTCTAGAATCTTAAGTTCTTAAGCTTGATTCAATTTGGTTTTGGGGTTGAATTCTGAGTTTCGTTGTTGTGTTTCACATTCCAGAAGTTCGAGCGAGTTCGTATCATGAATACAGACTTGCCGATGCTTTTGGACGGGGTCCCGAGGGGCTCGGTGAGTTTTGGACCCCCGGGAGCTAAGTTGGAAAAACCAGATTTTTGTTGTCTGGTTTCCTTCTTTGCGATCGCAGAAGGTGGGTCGCGATCGCGGAGAAAGAGTTTTGCTGGGCTGCCCATTGTTCTTCGCGATCGCGGAAGGTTGGGCCCTTCGCCTTCGCGATCGCATCCCAGTCTTCGCGATTGCGGAAGGCTGGACTACATGCCTTCACGATCGCAACCCCATCCTCGTGATCACATAGTGTCAAGTCAGGGCCGGGCATAGTTGCTCTTCGCGATCGCAGGACCTCTGCGGCGATCGCAGAGGTTTGGCCAGTTGGCCTTCGCGATCGCAAGGTCCTTGTCTCGCAGTAAAGGAATACCTGGGCAGTTTTATTAAATACGGGACTTAGCCTATTTCCTCCATTTTTCATCTTCCTCCTCAAGTATTTAAAGAGCTCTTCAAGGAAACTTCCACCACTGTTATTGAGGTAAGTAAATTACATGGTTTTACTAGTTTCAAACATCAATTCCTAGTTAAATTCCCTACTAAATTATCAAAAGTTACGGAATTAGGTAGTAATTTTAGGGCTCTTGAGGATTTTTTGATTTTCCGTTTTAGGCCATGAAATTCAGTAGAAATCACACATTAATGATCCTTAGGCTATGGGTAAGTGATCCCTTCAAGAATTTTCGGAATTTGAACATGCGGAACCGGGGTTGGAATTTGAGAATTTTTCAAGAATAGCGATTATATTGAATAACTAAGATAATTTCCCACATTGTGCATGCATTGATTTAATTGTACACCTTTTGGCTAGTTGCGAGTCCTCGGGTGTAGAGTTCAGAGTTTCGGGCGCAATTGTGGTCCGAGGGGTAGATTCGACACGAGGTGAGTCTCCTTTCTAACCTTGTAAGAGGGATTTGTCCCCATAGGTGATGTATATGCTATGTGTAAATT
>ML274533.1:15229-38489 GCA_005239495.1 Nicotiana undulata | reverse complement strand
TATTGTGTGTGCATGTGACCGCTTCGCAATTTACATTCCGCGAGCGATGTGTGATTTCCCCCACTCTTATGGGAGCGGGCCGTACGCCACGACGGATTGAAAGGTGCACTTTTGGGACGGGCCAATCTATCCCCGGTAGTGCAAAGAGATGATATAATTAAGAATGCACTCTTGGTACGGGCCGTTCGATCCTCAGCAGTGGATGGACGAAGTTGTACTATGTTATGATATGGTTACATTGAAAGACGCACTTTTGGGACGGGCCGATCGATCCTCGGCAGTGCGTAGATATGATTATGGTAAGCATGCACTTTTGGGACGGGCCGGTCGATCCCCGGCAGTGCATAGCTATTTTTCCTTATGACTCCGGCCGGTTGTCTTATTCCTGTGTGCGCATGATTATTTGGCATTGTTTCATGGATGTTGACTTGTGTGAGATATTTTGGGGGAAAGAAAGTGGCCATTGTTATTGTTCCAGTATTTTTCTTGGATTTCTGTGTTTTGTACATAATTGCTACTCACTGTCTTACATGCCTACTGCTTTTATCTTATCATTGTTATATCATACTGTTGGACCTTAGTGAGTGCCAAGTCGACCTCTCGTCACTACCTATTAGAGATTAGATGAGATACTCATTGGGTACATATTTATTTAATATGTACTCATGTTGTACTTCTGTACTTAACTGTACAGGTTCTGAGGCTGGTGCACCTGGTTATCAGACCGGATCTAGATAGTGACCGTAGCGAACTTGACTTCACGGTGAGCTGCTTCCTCTGGCGATCCCCAGCAGCAACGTGGAGTTTCATTTACCTTTGTTTCCCGTCTATTCATGCAGACAGTGGGATTGTATTTATTATTACCCTTTGTATATTCCGTTAGTATAGTATGCCCATGACACTCGTGACACTAGTCATGGCACACACGTAGTGGTGGTTTTGGGATTTATGGGTTGTACATATATGTGCTTGTAAGTTTAGCTCGTGTTTCTCTATTGTATCTACCGCCGAGTTATTACCTTTCGATATGTTGACTTAACTTGTTAAAAATCGGTAAATGGGTGAATAATTGAATCAAGTTAAGAGAAGCACTTAGTGGAATTTACGTTGGCTTGCCTAACCCCGTCATTAGGCGCCATCACGACCTGGTTTAGGATTCTGGGTCGTGACAAAGACTCTCTGTGACTCCACCTACATGATTCGATAGCTCTTGGTGAGAGCTATCGATTCATGCGGGTTTGGGATACTTCCAAACCCTGCCAGAATCTGGCCAAGGTCCGGCCGGCTCAAACTTTTCCGGCCATATGACTTCCATTGACTAGTACACTTTCCTTTCACTCCTTTTATCACTGGTACATTAAAGCAAATCACCTAGGTTAGTGTGAAATTTTTCTGTTAATCACTGTTTCCTTGTGTGGATTAATTTGTTAGGTTTTCTGTGTATTTTCTTTCTTAGATGATATTACGAGTTGTTTGTTTAACTGATTTGTTCTTAGGGTTTTTTCAGATTTTTCTTCTTTACTGTTTTTCTTCTAAGCTGAATCATTAAGTGATCTTATATGTTAACTAATGAATTTCTATCGTAGACGAGCATGATTGATTAGCTATTTACTCGAATCATCAGGCCAGTAAATTTATGTGTAATTACTGTTACTGCTTATTCTTGTATAGCGGCCATTATGTGTGTTAATCACCAATGATTTGCTCATATATTGTTTGAAGTTGGTTTAAAATGACAATTCAAGTTAGCCCCTGATTTTGCCGCCAAAGCTCTTGATTACTAGTCACAATTAGGTACTAATTTTCAGTTAAATATAGGTTAACCTTGTTTCAACTCTTAGGTTAGATTGGCACATTTAGATTAGCCTAAACAAACTGCCTTCTTTTTTTTCTTTGGTTGATTTCTATAACTTGTCTTTGATTCTAGCATAGGTCAGCCTAGTGTTGGTCATTCACTTAGCTCAATTGATTAAGTAGTGAATTAATTAGGGACTGATTTGGTTAAGTAATAAAGAACTAATCACACTTAAGTTTAGGTTTGAAATAAAATAAATCATAATATAATTAACTAAGTTAAAGGACCTAGCCTAATTAATCTAAATTAATTATTATCTAACCTCACCTCTTAAAGAAGATTGGGCTTCCAACTTCATTAAAGGTATAGCTATTAGTTTAATCAACTAAACTAGATTGAAATTAATTAACACTTGATAAATAACCTAACCTTTTAACCTTGATTAACCAAAGGGGTAATTCTAAAGGTACTAAGGGTTAGTTTAAGAATTACAACTGAAGAATCTTGGGTGTAACAACCCAAGAAACTTCTAGAATTAGAAAATATCATAAAATCAAATATTTTAGGGGTAAAACAGTAATTCTAAAAAAGGATAAGGGCTGAAATTAATGGAATGTTCTAGAAGGAGGTACAACTGTCCAATAGGATAAGCTTTGACAGCTGTACCTGTACTATTTCAGCCTAAATAGGATAAGGAATATGCTAAAAAGATGTTGCCCTAGATCCCCTTATGAATAAGCTGTGATATTCAATAGCCACACACACTTAGACAAAAAATTTCACCTCTGAAAAACACAAGTTTCTACACACATTTTAGAGAATTCTACACAAATTTTAGAAAAAAGTTCACACACCCTTCACCTCTGAAAACGGACTTACACATACTGAAATGTTACTCTGAAATACATCACCATTACCTTAAAAACGTAAATAAAATGTACTGCAAGATAAGTGTAAAACAGTTTGAAATCTAGATTTCTTCTTAGCTGTAGTTTTTTCCGGAAGAACTGGTTGTATTGCTGATTTTTGGGTATTCAAGTATTTATTCTCTGGGTTTTTCTTTCCTACTGTTGGTGTGGTTGTTGGTTCATTGTTGCTGAGCTTCATTTTCTAGTTTTTGGACCTTTATTTGGTCCAGATCTTTTTCCTGCTATTGTTCACTTTTGAGGGATGTAACACCTTACTATAAATGAAATTTTCAGATTCAAAATCTATGTCCTGTGATGCTGTTTGAAATTTATTGGGTTTTGTTTGAGTTCTTGTTTGATTTTATGTAAATCTTGTGTTAGGATGTATGTGAATGTTTGCTGAAATATGTTAAATATTTTCTGATATAGGTTGTATGAAATAGACAAATGTTTAAGTTTCTAATTGATTGGCATTAAGGAAATTTTCAGATTTGATGTTAGTTGCAAAATTTTGGTATTGTTTCATATATAGAGGTCTAATTCCCCTTATTACTACACTGGTTTGCTAAGGCCATTAGTGTCATAAGAATATTATGCTTAGTATAGCATTATTAGAGTTGAATCTGACCCTCTTTATGGTCAGATTCATTCTATAAAAATGCATAAAATATTTTTTCCTTTTGGTTGCTTAGAAAGACAACAAGCAGAGGCACAAATGTTTCGGTCAAAAGTGAAAGGAACAATAGCTTAGAGACATACTTTTTTTCTCTTTTCACTGTTTTTCTACCATTGTAAAAAAATCTGTATTTTTTTAGTTTAACATTGATACAAAGAAAAAATTTATTTGTTTATTTCCAGAATTATTATACGTAAAAACTGGACTATAGTATGCAGTTTCGGCTAATTTGGGTATATAGAAATGGGTCAGGCTACTAAAAATAGCATATCAAGGATTGAATTAGCCTGACCCCCAGGCTATTGAGCCTAAGGGATATCAAAGCCCTCCAAAAATTCAGTGTTATATATTCTACTTGAATTCAAAGTTTGTTTAGTATATCCAGTAGGAAATGTAAATATCTTTAGGTCTCACATAACTCTTCTACTTAATTTAAGCTGCGTTTTACAGTGATTACATATGCTAGGTGTTCGATTATTGGGATTCGGTTAGTAGGATTCGATTAAATTCAAAATGCCTTTTAGACTTGGTATAATTTTGGTGTTAGGACTAATCTGTCCGAAATTCCAGATTTCACTGTGAAAACCAGTTTCCTTAAAACCTTTAAATTGCTTATTTTGAATCTGATGAACTTTGAAATGTATGAGTATAGTTTTCCCAAACAACATCTTCTTAATAACTAAAGAATAATAGTAAACATTTGAATCTGCCAAAATGAGATTTCTTTTTGTAGTATAAAATTCGTAAATCAATATTTCTGTTTGTATCTTTGATTTTCTTAATATAGCAGTGTTTAGCTGAATTGTATAAACCTCTTCTTTCACAAATAGCCAAAACTAGGATTGGCCAAATGGGTAATTGACAAATCGGGCTAAATTAGGCCATAGCCCAAATCCTCATATATTGGACTAGAAAATCTAGTTTGAGAGTAACCATATCATTATCTAGAAAAGCTTCCCTATATTAGTCTCATAACTTAACTTAGGAATTCACTTTAGATATAGTGAATATTCAAACCTATTCCTTAATTAGATAGTGAATACCTTTAGACTTAGAAAACAAATTAATAATCAAAGTATACATTCGCGTAACTTTCAATAAAAATAACTAAAATACATCTTTTCTCAAAATTGTGTATGCGTTTACATAACACAAATGAAGATTAAAATGAACACTCGTAGAGACACCTTTAGGAACAGATTTCTAAAATTATCGAGATTACGTACATGCTCGTGTGACGTGATTTCGATTTCTTTTTAACAACCAAAACAAAAGTACGCGCTTGCGCAACTTTAGTTACTTATTTAATTGAACTCAGTGTCGGGAATTATGTACACATCCGCGTGACATGATTTTGGACATATCTCAATATCAACGGGTTTTATGTATACGTGACCCGTCTCAAAATAACTCTTTGAATACAAAAGAATAATAAAAGCGGTAAAAATATGAAAAATGCACATAGGTATAAAAGCGGTAATTAAATAATTTAAGCCAAGTTTAATCATTAAGCGACTGCGCTAGAACCACGGAACTCGGGAATGCCTAACACCTTCTCCTGGGTTAACAGAATTCCTTACCCGGATTTCTAGTTCGCAGACAATTTAAGCAGAGTCAAAATTCATCAGTTTTGGGATTTTTAATAAATAAATGGTGTCCCGGAACACCGTAAAAATCCGGGTGGCGACTCTGAATAAATAAAATAAATCCCAAAATCGAATAATGTCACTTAAAGTGGAAAAACTTCCTTGTTACCCTTACCGTGAAAAAGGAGGTGTGACAGCTCTGGCGACTCTGCTGGGGACGAACCCAGAATATCTGGTTCAGGGTTCAAGAATTCGAGCTTGTTCATTTGATTTTACTTGGCTTTCTTAAATGTGATATTACTGTGTTTTGTGTGCCTAATGTGCTAAATGCTTACCGCTTTGATATTTAATTGAACTGTATTTAAACTGTATTCTTACGCCTCCCTTCTCAGTCTTCTAAAAATTGGCGCACACGTTCGCGTGGCCCGCCTTTCTATTAGAGGTCATACCAAGTAAGAAGAACAAGGATAGATTAGCCACTAGGCCGGATAGCCTTTCGTGCTACCGGTACGTCGCTCCTACCCCGACTCGAGTTGTCCGCTCGGGTAAGCCAGGTCTAGAACAAAAGCCCCTGGTTTAAAACCTAGAATGGAAAAACCTCATGCCGAATCCCTAGTAGGAACGCTTATTTGCATCATGTGCATTTCGACTTAGGGGACTCAACACAGGGGTTGCGTCTGTCTAGAACAGGTGTACCCGAAACAAAAAGACCATCATGATGTATCCTACTTACTATGTGCGCATTATTTGTCTCGGCTTGTTGTTGACCGGCTAAAGAAAGAATGAAAACTATAGAAAAACCAAGAGTGAGGGAGATTAGAAATTTACCAGTTTTGAAAAACCCTGATATTTGAAAAAAATATACCTCTGTCAAAATTTTCCGAAAAAGGGAGGAAAAGAATTTCAAAATAGTCGAAAATGAGTTAAAATGAGGAGAAAACTTTAAAAATAAGTCAAAATCATTTTTTTAATTATGTCAAAACTCACCGAACTATGTGGGTGTGATTCTCATCGGATATGAGATAGGCAAACCTCATCAGTGCCGACCCCACTTTTCAAAAACAAACAAAAAATAAATCCATCTGTCAAAATAAAACCGACCCAGCTTCGGTTAAAGTCTTGTACCGTTCTTGCCAGAATAGCCTTAGAACATTTTACGTTGTCGAAGGGCTATTTTCGTTACAGAACGGATTTGTCTGTCATTTTTCCTGAAAAGTAGCTTGTTTTGGCCTCAAAACTTAACTCAAACGTAAGAAGGAGCCACTTTTGCAAATATGACCACTTTGGTCAACATTGCACAAATAGCCACTTGAGGAGAGGTGTCCTTTAAGAATTAAAACTGGTCTTTTGTAACAAAGAGTTTGTTGGTCTGTTGTGTCAAAAATTAGAAGTAATCCTAACCCTACCCGTTCACAGGTGCAAAATGAGTACAATTCAAACTCCGCAGCTGAACATTGTAGAAGAAGCTCCACTACAACTCTGAATGTGGTGGCATGACTTAGACAAAGAGGGAAAATAAGTGGTAGGTGAGGGCTCTTGTTGATATCATGAAAGTTAAACCCTGAAATGACTTGATCAAAGCCTTGGTAACCTTCTGGGACCCGATTCACAATGTATTCCGATTCTCAGATTTTGACCTCACTCCGACCCTAGAAGAGGTAGCTGGATATGCGAGTTTTGGTCGGGATTTGAGGAACCAACAACTCATCTTCCCAAGGGCCATGTCTGTAACGACCCGACTGGTCGTTTTGAGCTCTAGCACGTCGCTCAGCGATTGAGGCCATGAGCAGCTTCATTTAAAGTATGGTGACTTATACGCATGGTCGGAATTGAAATTTGGGAAGTTCGGGTGGATTTGGAAAGACAGATTCTCATTTCGGAAGCCATAAGTTGGAGAAATTGACTAAGGTTGAGATTTTTAGTAAACGACCTCCGAATCGGGATCTGAAGGTTCTTGCAGGTTCGTATGATGATTTCGGACTTGGGCGTATGTCCGGATCGGGCTTTGAATAACCCGGGAGTGTTTTGGCGCATATTACGGAAGATAGCATTTTAGAAGACTTTCATAAATTTGGATTGTAAGGCATTTCAATGTTATAGATGTATGTTTGGGATTAAGATTCTGGGAATAGCTTCGTATGGTGATTATGGAGTTGGGAGAGCGATCGGAAGTGAATTCGGATGTCCGTAGGTTATTTTGAAGTCATTTGGCTAAAGATAGGAATTTGAAGAGTTTTGAGAAATCCGGCCGGAAGTGGAAATTTTGATATCAGCGTCAGAATGTGATTCCGGAAGTTGGAGCAGGTCCGTAATGTCGAATATGACTTGTGTGAAAAATTTGGGGTCAATCGGACGTGATTTGATAGGTTTCGGCATCGGAGGTGGAAGTTCGAAATTTCTAGTTCATAAAGTTTGAATTTTAGTGCGCTTCGTGATTTTGGCATTGTTTGATGTGATTTGAAGCCTCGAGCAAGTCCGTGGGATGTTATGGGACTGAGTCGTGGGATTGGACGAGGTCCCGGAGGCCTCGGGGGTGTTTCGGTATAATTTCAGATCATTTTCTTCCTGTTTGGTTGCTGCTGTTTTCTGGTGCTGGTGTTCTCCTATGCGTTCGCATGGAAAGTGTCGCGAACGCATAGGTTTTTCTGGGCAAGGAGGGAATTTTCTCTATGCGTTCGCATGGGAATATTCGTGAACGCATATGCTTAGTTTGGCCAGGGATGTTCGTGTGCTCCGCGTTCGCACATAGTGAAGTGCGTTCGCGTAGGGTGAGAAAGCCAGGGGTCCGCGTTCGCATGGACGTAGTCGCATTCGCATAGGTCTGTTTTGGGCACGTGAAGATGCCCTTTGCGTTCGTGAAGGTGTGGCTGCGAACGCAGTGAAGGTTGTCTTGGGCAGTGTTTTAAAACGGGATTTTTGTCCATTTCTTCATTATTTCACTTGGTGTGGGCGATTTTTAGGAGCTTCAAGAGGGGATTTTCATCAAGCATCGCAAGGTAAGTGATTCCTTCCCATTCCTAAGTTAAATATATGATCTTGCATGGAATTTGACATGGAAATTAGTAGGTAATTGGGATTTTTGGAGGAAAAACCTAGAAATTGGTAATTTGGATTTTTTCCACGAATTGAGCATGAATAATTAAGTAAATTTTATATTTGAGCTAATAAAGCTATGGGTAGAGCTTATCTTCAAGAAATTTCGGAATCCGGGCACGTGGGCCCGAGGGCAGTTTGGTCAATTCTTCGAGCGGAGTTGGGAATTTATAGAAGTTGAAATGTTAACAAATATTAGAGTATATTTTCATTGGTTTGTCATTATTTGGATAGTTTTGGGCGTTGTGCATCAATTGGAGTCGTCGTAAGGGCTTGGGAGTCAGTTAGGTAGTTTCGGAACGAGGTAAGTCTTCTTTCTAACCTTGTGAGGGGGAATTGTCCTCATAGGTGAAATTATTAAATATGTGCTACTATTTGTGGGGCCTACATACGCACGAAGTGAAGGGAGTCCGTGCGTAGCTACTAGTTATGCCAATGTCCGGGTAGTTTTAGGCCTACATCATGCTTTGTTGTTATTATATCTGATTTGTGTTGTTATTTGCTTTGAGTAGAAGCTATATTGAGCATACTTATTAAACAATTTTAATAAGAATCAAGAATTTATTATAAAAATGGGAACCTTGAAAGTTTTCACAGAAATTTCATGTTTTGGAGAGGAAAAAGGAAGAATACTTTAATAACTCGAGAAATTTATACGTAACCGCGTCGCATATATGATTCGCGAGCAGGGTAAATCCTCCTACCACACTCTTATGGGATCGGGTCGTTCGCCTCGGCAGGACTTATGTACCACACTCTTATGGGATCGGGCCGTTCACCTCGGCAGGACTTATGTACCACACTCTCATGGGAGCGAGTCGTTCGCCTCGACAGATTAATAGATGCATCTATGGTTCGTGCCGTTCGACCCTTCGGCAGTACACAGTTTACTTTTAGGTTGGATCGGGTCGTACGCCTCGGCATTTCTTATGTATTTACTATCTTCATTGAATCGTGCGTAACATTTGGCTAGAAGCCAGTGTACCTGAGGGTTCTCCCCCTTAATTTAAGTATAACAACCTATTTGGGTGAAACCGTATCTATGTATACATTTTATTTACGGAAGGAAATTTCTAATTGAGATCTGAGTAAAATGTAAGGAGGGAATCGTACCATGTGATTTATTCTCGTTTATTATATATATTTCCTCTGTTTCATATTTATTTATTTTGTTACTATACCTGATACTAATTGACCTCTAGCAAGTGTCAAAGTTGACCCCTCGTCACTACCTCTCTGAGGTTAGACGGGATACTTACTGAGTACACGTTGTTTTCGCACTCATGCTACACTTGCTGTGCATTTTTATTGCACAGGTCCACGGCGATGTGGACGTCTTGGAGACTTAGGTGAGATCCATCATCCGGAGGCCACCCGCAGCCGACAGAGTCTCCCTCTTATTGTATTTGTTTTCATTTCAAGTTCCTTGTCCAATTTATATTTCGGACAAGCTTCGTAGTAATTGTATAAATTCTTAGAATTTGCTCATGTACATGTGACACCGGGTTCTGAGATTTGTTACAGGATTTATTAAATATTTAAACTTGCTAAAGATGTTATTGTTTACTTAGTAGAAATTCGATAATTATTGTTTAAGAAAATGATAAAGGAATGATTTCAAAATATTATAATGAAGATTTCATTAAATTATTAAGTGTTGGCTTGCCTGATCGTGGGATCCGGCGCCATCACGACCTTTATGGATTTTGGGTCGTGACAATATCTGTGCACCGGTTATTTGAGGCTTGGGTTGATCATCTGAGGACTTCATGAGCAAACAAAATAGAGTTGACTCTGGGATGGCTTCCTGTCAGGGAGGTCATACATATGTCGGCTACCAGAAATCATTTACTGTTAATGGGTCTCAAAAGTGTTCAAACCTATGTACCCCAAAGGGTTTTGAGACAGTTGGGCCGGTATCAACTAATACCCGAGGAGGAAGATTTGAGCACCCACGTCATTGAACTACACCCTTAAGCCCCCCTTACATGAGGCCTTAATTCAACAAAGCTAGAATGGGTGTCGGTACTTGAAAGAGGATACTCACATGCCTGATCTTGCTAGAGGGGAAGTAGATTCGGGGTATGTGGCGTGGTTTGAAAAAAGAAATCGCATTATTGAAGAACCAGAACCCGAGCCGGAAAGGCCTTCCAAAAGGCCTCATGTTCAAGCTTTTGACGATAAAATTCAAGAAAGTCTAGCTTGGGGAGAAAATAAAAAAGGGTATCAAGACACCATCCATGATCTGAAGGAGAAATTGAGAAACCTTGAGTTTGATTACGAGTTACAAGCACAGGTAGTTGAAGGTGAGAAACGACAGTTGACCCGAGAGAATGAGGCACTTCGTGCCCCAATCCGGAGTTTGAAAATAGCTGCCGAAACGCATGTAAGGAGTGAAAGAGATGAGAAAATTATTAGCAACCTGAGGACGAAGGTTCATGAATATGCCTTCGATTTGACTAAAGCTGAAAAAGACCTGTTAGATGCCCAAAACAAGTTAGCAAAGGGAATAGAAGAACATGCTCACCCAAAACAAGTTAGCAAAGGGAACAGAAGAACATGCTCATCACTTGAGGCAGAAATATGGCAAAGAAATTGCAATATTGAAAGAAAAACTATTTGCCATGGGAAATGAAATGGTCCAACAGACTAAAGATTTCAAAACAGAAAGGGAACACTGTTATGCACGGATTGGCCAATTGGAGGGAACAATGCAACAATTACAGGACCAGAACAATGCAAATGCCTAGGTATTGGAAGCCCGAGCACAACAAATAGGGCGCTTGCTTCAGGAGAAGGGGGTCATCCGGAACAGGATCAAAGAAATATCTAACTGCGTTGTGCAGAAATGCCACGAAATGTGCGAGTATGACTACCTCCATGTTCTTTTCCACTATGATGACTTTCGTCCACCAAGTGATGGATGATTTGGATCGACTTCAAGGGGACATTGCACACAGGCCTGCACAGAGACCTGCCAATGCACCATAGGCCCTGAGAAGACAACCAGAAGCCGTCCTTTACTATTGATGTTTTAATTTTCGAGTTTGTACTTTTACTGCTTTTTAGAATGTTAAGTTGTTTTGTCTTTTATCTAGAGTTTGTACTATTTCTCTTATGATTTTTAGTGTCTAGAGTATGTACTCTCCTTTCATGGTTGTCAGTATTTCCAAATTACAGACCTATCTTTAGTAATGAAATGAGAATTGCACCTTGTTTACTTTATATCTATTTCTTGAACTACGTGATGATCTGATTTTAGAATGAAACACACAGCCGTCGTAAACATTTTAGAAAAATGTTTAACTGCTTAGGTGCATCGCATCCCAATGTGTGGTTCCTTATATGTTAATATCTCTAAACTAACTCGTTTGTTGTCTACACTCTTAAGGTTATTACTTTTTAAGGTGGTTGGTTTTTGCGGTAGTATTCTAGCGACACACTCTTATTTTACAAGATCCAAAGGAAGCATCGGAATGACGTCTGAAGGTCACATGTCTATTGTCGAACCTGAGGATGGCCCCACATCGGTTACTCCGCAAACAGAATCGGCGGTTACCGAGGAGAATAGGAGACTGAGATGCCGCATGTTAGAAATGTGGGGTGCTTGGTCCAACGGTAGACATCCGCCTAATTCTATCCCCGGTTTCCCTGAGTTGATCCCAAGAACCAGAGGGACTTCTAATGTCCCCATTTCATCACCTAACCCGTTCATACCATTTGGGTTCCCTACTATGACATCAAACTACATCGGAATGCCTTCTGAGGTCCGCCCCCAAGCACCGTCTTCTGGAATACCCTCTGTTTAATTCACCGCACTGCCAGCTGATGGTATGGCGCAACCAACATTGTGACGACAGATCTTTGAGCCATCAAATTTCACTTTTCAAGCTCCCCAGTTCCAACTGGATGCTACCCGAGTCACTCCGAATTCCTATCCGCAGTATCCACAGTTGGAATCTCCTATAGAGCCGGAGAAAATCTTGAAACATATTGAACAAGACGAGATGACGCGGAAGATGAAAAGTATTGAGCAAAGTTTGTAAAACATACTGGGCCTGGGTGGCCAAAAGAGCGTGTCCTACGCCGATTTATGCATGTTTCCCCATGTGGATCTGCCTATGGGCTTTAAAACACCAAAGTTTGAAAGATATGACGGGCATGGAGACCCAATCGCTCATTTAAAAAGATATTGCAATCAATTGAGAGGGGCAGGGGGAAAAGAAGAGCTGCTGATGGCATACTTCGGAGAAAGCCTTACTGGTATCGCCTCGGAATGGAATATAGATCAGGACATCTCCCGTTGTCATATATGGGACGATCTAGCTCAAGACATTGTGAGGCAATTTCAATATAACATGGATATAGCTCCAGAGAGAAATTCTCGGTCCAACTTCCAAAAGAAGGCTTCCGAAAGCTTCCGGGAATACGCCATGAAATGGCGAGAACAGGCATCCAGAGTAAAACCTTCTATGGATGAAACTGAAATGGTTAGTGTCTTCCTGCGGGCACAAGAGGCTGATTACTTTAAAAACATGATGTCTCCCATGGGAAAACCGTTCGCGGAGGCCATCAAAATTGGAGAAATGGCTCAAAGACGGGCCGTATCTTAAGTCAGTCAGCCCTCAGAGCCACCTTCCAAGCCATTCAGAGCGGCTCGGGAGGCCTAACAAGCATGAAAAAGAAAGAGGAGGGAGCCATGATGGCTTCAAGACTTAGGAATTCTCGACGACCTCGGAAATATCCAAGCCCATTTCCTAGAGCTTCACAGCATTATTATCCTCATCAGGACGCAACTTATGCTATGTCGCCCCATCCCTACACATTGATGAATGCTCAGCCATATCCCCGACCACAATAATAGTATAATCAAAACAGGGCTCCACCGCCCAGAAATAACCATCCTCACCAAGCTCCATATAATCCACGCCCTCCCCAAAACAACTATCAATACAATGCCCATACCCGTGAACCACCCAAGAGAACTAATTTCACTCCTATTTGTGAGTCGTACTCTAGCCTCTTCCTGAAACTAGTTCAGATGGGTCTTTTGCAGCCTGTACCTCTGAATAGGCAAAATCCAGAATCTCCATCGTACAGGCAAGGTACCAGTTATGCCTATCATTCTAGAGAAGAACGACATGATACTGAGGATTGCTGGACTCTCAAAAGAGCAGTTGAAAATTTAATTGAACAGAAAAAAGTAGTGCTAAGGGACGAAGAGGTCCCCAATGTAACAAACAATCCATTGCCAGCCCAAAAGAACGGTCCTGTCATTAGAATGATTTGTGAAGACAAGGAATTAGACCCTGTGTTGAAAGCCATCATTGCCATAGTAGACACAGAAAAGAAATCTAAAACGGTGGCAAAACCAAGCAGGGATGAAAAGAAAACAAAGCCCACCATTCAGAGTAAAGAAAAGGTCAAGGAAGTAGAGAGAGAGGTGATACAAGCGATAGAAGCCGTCCTCTATGTTCCAAGAGCTCCCCGGAACAGGCAGCTCATGTTGAGCCCTCCCAAAAGATTGGAGTTGAAATGAAACCCACAAATAATGTATGTACCAAAAGGGACGTACGTTGCAAAAGGTCCGACCATCTCACCAAAACTGAATGAGCCTCTGATCATCAGCGGCCGGCCACAGATCCCAATCAAAGATACTACTGCCGACCCCTGGAATTATAATCAAACACTGGTAACCTATAGAGGAAAAGAAGTTAGAGGGGAAGTGAACGAAGCAAAACCCGCTGGGAAGTATCATAACCCAGAAGAGTTGAAAAGAGCCAAACATAAGCGCTTTCCCCTAAAAAAGCCTATCCCTTCCAAAGAAGCCGAGGAGTTCTTCAGAAAAATGAAAACATCTAAATATGCTATGATTGAATAACTCAGAAAAACCCCTGATCAGATTTCACTCCTGTCTCTGTTGATGGGCTTAGATGAGCATCGAAAGGTACTTCTGAAAACGCTGAATGAGGCGTATGTACCAACCGAGACCTCGGTCGAATAACTAGAGAGAATGGTAGAACACTTCTTCGAAGTGACCAAAATTTCCTTCAGTCGAAATGACTTACATCCTGAGGGAGCTGCTCATAACAAAGCCTTGCACTTGACGGTCAAAAGCGAGGGATACTATGTAAAAAGGGTCATGCTTGATGGAGGATCTGGGGTAGATATTTTCCCCCTGTCAACATTACAAAGAATGGAAATCGGCACTAAGAGGATCAGGCCAAATAATGTGTGTGTCCACGCTTTCGATGGTATCAAAAGAGACACCATAGGGGAAATTGACATAGTCATGACCATATGCCCTGTGGATTTCGAGGTGACATTCTAAATCCTAGGCATGGACACTTCCTATAATTTCCTGCTGGGAAGACCTTAGATTCATGTTGCTGGGGCAGTGCCATATACTATCCACCAGATGGTCAAGTTTGAATATGAAAATCAAGAAATAGTGGTCCATGGAGAGGATGAATAATCAATATACAGAGACCCCTCGGTTCCCTGTCTTGAGGCCAGAGAAGGAAGTGAGCACATTGTGTACCATGCTTTTGAGATTGTGCTTGCTGATTAGTACGAGGAAGGTAGTCCATGCCCTCAGCCTTGTTTATCAAATGCATCAATCATGGTCGCTACCGACATGATCAAACATGGCTACAAACACGGAAAAGGACTCGGGGTATCCTTATAGGTGCATTACAGAACCTATCTCTTTGTCTGCCAGTGAAAAGTTCTTCGGCATAGGTTTCCAGGGCATGGAGGCTGATGTAAAATTGGCCAACGAGTGCAAGAACAACGGATGGTCCTACCTCAACCAATCCCGCACATCATTGAATCATATTTCAAACCAAAATACATAGAGGAAGAAGAGGAGGCCTTCACGACCGAAGAAATTGAAGAGATATGTGGGGCGATAAGACAAATGTTATATGAGGCTCACATGGTTTAGCCGGGTGAAGGATCGAGCACCGCTGAGGTGCAATATATGGGGCCAAATTCCAAATTGCAGAACTGGAAAGCTACTCTCTTCCCAGTCAGGCGGGAATCTTGGTAGTTCATGTTTTGCTATCCTTTCTACACTTCGAGTTATTTCAGGGTGTAACTCGAGTGTTTTTAATCTTATTGTCTTTAAATTCCGATGTAAAACCCCTGCTATCTTCAAAATTCAATAAAATGAAATCAAAATTTCATCGTATATTATTCTTTCTGATTTTGTTATTTTTTCTTATTTTCAGTCCTAATAATGCGGCCTTAAATAACATGACATGCTTGCGGACTTCATGCCTTGATCTTAATACGCTGTCTAACCATGAAATAATGAATCAAGAACCGGAATATTATGAAGATGAGATTTTAGGGAAATAAACCGAGAATTGAACAATTTGAGAATAAGCCTAAGACAAATTTAAACGAAACTGAGCCGGTTAATTTGGGTAGTTCAGAAGAGGTCCGAGAAACCATGATAAGTATTCACACTGATGGAAAAAACTAGGGACGCATTGATCCAACTTCTGTTTGAATTCAAAGATGTGTTGGCATGGTCCTATGATGATATTCCCGGGCTAAGTGTTGATTTAGTGGTACACAAGTTGCCAACTCATCCCGATTGTCTGCCTGTCCAACAAAAGCAAAGAAATTTCAAAACAGATATCAGTGACAAAATTAAAGAAGAGGTCACTAAACAATTAAAAGGCGGTGTAATCCAAGTAGTCAGATACACCACATGGCTAGCCAACGTAGTCCCAGTACCAAAAAAGGACGGGAAGATCTGAGTATGCATTGATTACAGGGATTTGAACAAAGCAAGTCCCAAAGGCAACTTCCTGCTACCAAACATCAATATCCTTGTCGACAATTGTGCCAAACATGAGGTACAGGACTTTGTGGATTGTTATGTCGGGTACCACCAAGTCCTGGTAGATGAAGAAGACGCAGAAAAAATAGCTTTCACCACACCATGGGGGACCTACTGTTACAGGGTCATGCCATTCGGTTTGAAAAATGTCGGGGCAACTTATATGAGAGCCATGACTGCCATCTTCTATGACATGATGCACCAAGAAATTGAGGTGTACGTTGATGATGTCATTATTAAATTCAGGACATAGGAGGGCCATGTTCGAGACTTGAGATAGTTCTTTGAGCGCCTACGCAAGTATGACTTAAAATTTAACCCTTCTAAATGTGCATTTGGTGTTCCATCCAGGAAACGCTTGGGGTTTATAGTCAGCTGCAGGGGCATTGAGTTAGATCCGACGAAGATAAAGTCCATCCGAGATCTGCCACCTCCAAAAACTAAGAAATAGGTCATGAGTTTGCTAGGAAGGTTGAACTACATCACCCGGTTTATTGCACAACTTACAACCACCTGTGAGCCCATATTCAAGCTTTTAAAGAAAGATGTGGCGATTAAACGGACGGATGAATGCCAGGAAGCCTTTGACAAAATCAAGGAATATTTGTCAAATCCACCAGTGTTGGTCCCGCCTGAACCGGGAAGATCTTTGTTCCTGTATCTAACGGTCTTGGAAAATTCTTTTGGTTGTGTCCTCGGGCAACATGGTGTTATCGGGAAGAAAGAGCAAGCCATCTACTATCTGAGCAAGAAATGCACTGGGTATGAAGCCAAATACACTCTGCTGGAGAGAACTTGTTGTTCCCTAACTTGGGTTGCTCAAAAGCTCAGACATTATTTGCTGGACTATACCACATACCTCATAAGCAGGTTGGATCCTTTAAAATACATATTTCAAAAACCAATGCCCACAGGAAGGCTAGCAAAATGGAAAATCCTGCTCACGGAATTCTACGTTGTCTATGTCACGGCGACATAAATGAAAGCTCAAGCCTTGGCCTATCATCTGGCTGAGAACCTAGTTGATGATGAATACCAACCTTTAAGCACTTATTTCCCGAATGAGGAAGTAAATTCAGTCGAAGTAATCTCAGAAGACACTAACACTTGGAAAATGTTCTTCGATGGAGCAGTCAACGCAAAAGGTGTTGGGATTGGGGCAATATTGATTTCGCCCACAGGACAACACTATCCAGCCACAACTCGTCTTCGGTTCTTCTGTACAAACAATACTGCTGAATATGAAACCTGCATAATGGGCATGAACATGGCCATTGACATGGATGTAGAAGAATTATTGATCATGGGAGATTCCGACTTGATCATCAAGCAAGCTCAGCGGGAGTGGGAAACTCGAGATGTTAAGCTTATTCCATATAGACATCATGTGGAGGATTTTGGTAAATGATTCAAAGCCGTCGAGTTCAGGTATATTCCTCGATGCCACAATGAGTTAGCTGATGCACTGGCTACCCTAGTTGCAATGCTGCCATATCCAGGCAATGTCCACATTGACCCGCTGGAGATTCAAATAAGAGAAAGACATGGTTATTGTAACATATGTGAAATAGAGCCCGATGTCCACCCATGGTATCATGATATTAAGAAAATTTTGAAAACAAAGGAATACCCAGAGCAAGCCAATGGGAACCAAAAGAGAACCATCAGAAGACTCACCAACAGTTTCTTCTTAAGCGGAGAAGTGTTGTACAAGAGGACTCCAGACTTGAATCTGCTAAGGTGCGTATATTCCAAAGAAGCTGAAAAGATTATGAATGAGGTAAATTCAGGAGTATGCGGTCCCCACATGAACGAGTACTGTTGCTCCCAAACGCACACGCAAGTATACGTGGTCGACAAGTAATATAGGATTGTAAGTCCAGATATCGTACCCACAGGGACTTATGATTAACTATCAACTAAATTAAACCCAAACAATTAATCTATTCAAGCGAATACTAAAGTATGAATATTTAACTAAAATTAATCTAGAATAGTAAACTATGAAATTAAAGAAACAAGTTGGCGAAATTAGACAGGAATTCAATAAGAGCCGATATTCTAGAGCTATGGGTTATCTAACAATCCCGTTGAGTTTTCCACTTAAATCATCTAATTAATTTATCTGGTTTATTGGTTGACAAGGTTAATATTGCTCGTAGCCTTCTCCCGAAGTAAATANNATTCCCTCTCCCGAGTTCAATCCTAGATTCGTAGGTAGTATTCAATTGGTGATCAAGCAATCAAATAATTAAGCGCAAGATTGAATAAATAAACCAATATGATAAAATAATAAGAACAATTCAAGCTTCAAACTACAACGTTCATGTAGCACCCAAAACTCTAGAACTAATAAACTATGAAATTAAAGGAAGAGAAGATAAGAAAAACTAGGTAGAAGCCTCCTCCAAGCGTGATGTGTGTTCCTCTACGTGAATTCTCCTTCAAAATATCTTTCATCCCTAAAAATAACGTTCTCCCATGTATATCTACCAAGTAGGGTCGGGCCCAAACAATTATACCTTTTCCCACGCTAAAAATGACTTTTTTTTACAACTGGACGCGGCGCGGGCGCGGCCAAACATGCTCTCTGATTCTGCCGCATTCAGTTTCGCGGTCGCGGTTGCGACTATGATTTTCACCCTGTTCCATTCAGACTTTGAAATAACGTAAAACATGAAAGTTGTATCCCTTTGAGTTAGATTTTCAACCATATAATATATACCCCAAATGGAGTTCTAAGCAAAGCGTTATGTCCATTTTAGTAGACAGTGCGCAATATGCGTCATCGAGTCTTCGTTTGCTCTTCGACTATCAAATTTGACCCCCGAACACGATCCCGGCTTAATTCCTTGAGCTTTTACTCAGACTTCAAAGCTTCAAATCACTTAAATTCATTCCATAACATCTATATAGCTCGGAATCACACCTACAATGCATAAAACACACAATTAGTGCAAAACTCTAGCGATTAAAGCTCAAACTCAATTAAAGTGCAGTAAACTCGAGTGTAATAAGCGACTAAAATACGTAATTATAGCCTATCATCAACACCCCACACTTAAACCATTGCTCGTCCTCGAGCAATGAAACTACACTTTATATAGACACGACCTTTTTAAGCAATTCTCCTAACTCAACACACCAAGAATATTTAAAATAGACTAAGCACAAAAGCGTAACATCTTCACCTCAAGATTTGACTCACGAGTACCACGCATTATTCACAGCTCACCCACTTAATCTAACATAGATTTCACTGACATTACCTTTCCTTCATGAATCAAGTGCCCTCACACAATAAAAGAGAGTAGTTCCACACAGTAAAATTTAAGAGCACATAGGAACTTAAGATAGAAAGAATTCACTCACTCTCGGAAATAACACTCATGTGACACAAAAGATGCACCATAGGCTTGCCCGTAGTGTACTACTCTACTAATCGAGCTCATTTAGTCTAGGATGAAGTAGGACTTTATTTGGTTGTAATGTAGGCTGCGGGACGGGTAGGATACATTTAGATATAAGAGTGACTACACCTCCCTATGCACTTTTATACATATACTTTAATATTCAAACCCCATACTTATGTCAAACCAAACTCCACCTTCAAATCAATATTATTACCCCATACTTATTTAAGCACAATTACATCAAGAGTCACCACTTATCAATGAATATTTTTTTTTCACAGCAATACAACTATTTTTTCCTATTTTTTTCCAGGCGGCTCTTACTTTTTTCAAAACAGTGCACCTTTCTTCTTATTTCATTAGTTCCACTCAAAATCCAAACCAACCACCCCACACTTTAACTTTTACACAATTCATAACACTTCAAGTGCTCATGAGAGGTTAAAAGGTTCAAATAGATACTCCATTCAAACAATTGAGTAAGGCTTGTAATGTGGTTGCCGAAGAAACAAGATTACAGGCTCAAAGGGGTTAACTACGATACATAACAATTAGGGGGGTAAAATATACATATCTGGCTCAACAAAGAAACGCCTATATCACTTCCAAGACTGAACAAAACTATTATTTCGCTTTGCAAACACACGGGGCAAGTTCTAGGCATCAAATGAAATGCACAGAATAACACACAAACCCCACACACACATGGCCCTTAACTCACTCAAGATTGGATTCATCAAGGCACTCTAGTCAAAGCAGTTAAGCAAATTTAAAATTATACAATTTAAGGTACTATTACAAGAGTCAAAAACTGAGCCTAAGCGTCACAACCAAAGTACTCACTATTCTCCAGGCATAACAAAGTCAAGAGATATTTCTTCAATTCAAAACACAACACAATGGATCCTCTTCCTAAAAAAAACTAACTACACCCGGTTCAAACAAAACCCTTGGAAAAGAGCCGCGGCACAAGAAAAACCAAGGGGGAATGCTACACTACCTAACGAAAGAAAATCTTTTTTTTATAGACTTAAATCCCTCAAGAAAATTTTCTAATAGATCCATCGTCGGGAAAAGTCTAATTTTATCTTATTATAAAAAAAAATTATTCAATTAAACAAACACAACTAAAATAACATAGAAAGTCACGCAGACAATCTTCTCACCCCACACTTAAAATTGTGCATTGTCCCCAATGCACACTCATAAATACAAGAGGGTAAAAGAAACTACCTGGTAGGCCAAAGGCCGAAGCACTAGCATCTCATGGGATACTCAGACTTCTCCCAGGCATGGTCCTTCGTGTGGGTACCTCACACTTAGTTCCTACCATTTGGGTTGCTATAGCATCCTTCGAATGGCTTTGCATTCCATGCTCCTAAAAATCAAAAATTGACACTACAAGAATAATACAATAATAAAAAATAAAAATAAACAAAAATAAAAAATAAAATAAAAACTAATATTGGGTTGCCTCCCAACAAGCGCTTGATTTAAAGTCGTGGCACGACACCATCACTTCACCACTTTTCCTTCCACTTTGAGGATATGAATTGCGCCCCCAACTTTGCATCAATTTTTGTGTCATGTTCCTGTGGTGGTGGTATAAAAATAAAGAAACCAAGCAATAGGTATCGCATCTTGCACTTCTTATCCCTTAAATTAGGAATGTTGTTTTGTCTCCTTGGCATGACAAATTTCAGAATATAAGGGTCTTGTTCTTCATCTATGCATCTCTCCAAAAGCTCGATCTCCATGTCTCCATCCCAACATAATGTAGAAAAATGATTAGAATGAGGACCAACACGCCCCAACTCCAAAACTGTCTTATTTTTGACATCCTCAATAATATAAACTTCCTCATCTTCAACATCATCAACAAGAACATGGTTTAATAATTGGTATTCTAGTTTTAGCTCCTCAATTTGGCCTAGAAGATCTTTTTCAACTTGACACAACCCATCACTAAATTGTTGGGTGTTACACGCATCAACCCTTGCACTCAATTGAGCATCCAAGTCGCGAATAGATTTGCCAAATTGATCGATCTCTTGTCCCAATTCAGCTCTTCCTTTTATAAAGTGTTTTATCTCATTCGTAGTTTTCTCACGGAAACCTCCATACTCTTCTAATAATTTCATGTGCATATCAAGAATGAGAACATCAACATCATCCAATTCGTTACCCCTGTCAAACTCACAAGAATTATTAGAATCAACATAAGAAGGGATTGGAGTAGGATAACAACACTTAGGACAATTATTCAAATTACCCTCACAAATAGTACATGATTGAGACGGTGCACACAACTCGGTATTCGGAATATTTTTATAATATTTCAACAAGTGGGGTCCTTTAACATATGGACAAGGATCACAAAAACAAGAACACTTACTATCCCATCACTTTTCATTCAAAGATGCCATGTAAAAGAAATTATAATACTAACTACACTAAACTAAAGTTAAAAACTTAAAATAGATAAAAGTAAAAATCTAATCTAGTAAAATAGTTAATTTCTAAGTCCCCGGCAACGGCGTCAAAAACTTGTTGCTCCCAAACGCACACGCAAGTATACGTGGTCGATAAGTAATATAGGATTGTAAGTCCAGATATCGTACCCACAGGGACTTATGATTAACAATAAATTAAATTAAACCCAAACAATTAATCTATTCAAGTGAATCCTAAAGTATGAATATTTAACCAAAATTAATCTAGAATAGTAAACTATGACATTAAAGAAACAAGTTGGCAAAATTAGACACGAATTCAATAAAGAGCCAATATTCTAGAGCTATGGGTTAGCTAACAATCCCGTTGAGTTTTCCACTTAAATCGTCTAATTAATTTTTCTGGTTTATTGGTTGACAGGGTTAATATTGCTCGTAGCCTTCTCCCGAAGTACAACTCGCCTGTTCAAGCTAACCTAATGCCTATATGCCTATGAAATTAGGATTAACAAGAACGCATTAATAATTCCTGTATAGTAACCAAGCAAGGCGATTAGGTATATTCCTATCCTACCCGCAAATTCGCTCCCCTTATGAGTTAAGATCTTGCTCTACCCAATCTTATATGCAATCTAGAATTCCCTCTCCCAAGTTCAATCCTAGATTCGTAGGTAGTATTCAATTGGTGATCAAGCAATCAAATAATTAAGCACAAGATTGAATAAATAAACCAATATGATAAAATAATAAGAACAATTCAAGCTTCAAACTACAACGTTCATCTAGCACCCAAAACTCTAGAACTAATAAACTATGAAATTAAAGGAAGAGAAGAGAAGAAAAACTAGGTAGAAGCCTCCTCCAAGCGTGATGTGTGTTCCTCCACGTGAATTCTCCTTCAAAATTGCCACGACCCAAATCCTGGTTCAGGTCGTGATGGCACCTAACGGCGAGGTTAGGCAAGCCAACATATAAATTCCCTGGAGTTACTACCCCAGAACTCGATTATTCCAATTATTAACAATTTATAACAAGTAAAAATGCGTAATGTAGCAGCGATATGAGGTAAGGCCGTAGATACAAGCTGAACCACAGCTAGGCCAAATATGTACAACCCCGAATCCCAACATAACTACAACAAGTGTGTGCCAGGACTAGTGTCACAATGTCAACGGGCGGCTACATAAATACAACAACTGAAATATATATATATATACAAAAATATACAAGCCTCAGTCTGAAACAAAAGACTTAGCAAAATGAAACTAGAAGGCTCCAGCGGTGCTGTCAGGATGATGCCAAGAAGACAGCTCACCGTATGGAACGACACCACGATCAGTATCTATCAGCAGACGGACGACCAGACGGACCAGCCTCAAGACCTGCACAACCAAGTGCAGAAAAGAAAAGAAAGTGCAGCATGAGTACATATAAACAAATATGTACCCAGTGAGTATCCCGTCTAAACTCGTAAAGAGTAGTGA
>ML274533.1:4345-14810 GCA_005239495.1 Nicotiana undulata | reverse complement strand
AGTATAGTTCTTCCATGATCACGAATCAAACCTGTGACTCAGGGGCTGGTAAAACAAGTCTGATTTCTCCCTGATCACGAATCAAACATGTGACTCAGGGGCTGTTGAAATTAAGTGTAATTCCTCCCTGATCACGAATCAAACCTGTGACTCAAGGGTTGATGAAAATAAGTGTAATTCCTCCCTGATCACGAATCAAACCCTTTGACTCAGGGGCCAGTAATGAAAATATGAGTTCTCCCCGATCACGAATCATACATGTGACTCGGGGGCCATGAATGTTGAATGTATATATATGCGTATATGTAGACACCATGGTACCGACTCATCAACGCTCAACGGGATCGGATATTCGCAACTCTCTTGATAGTCAAAGTTAGGATTTTATATAATATTATCCTCTTTTCTCATAATATCACCATGGTGGAATAATTCAAGTATAGGAAGGATTTACAATCACCTTCATTTTTGCTCAATAGCTCAGGATCAAGATTTATCTCATTTACTCCGTTTTCTTTATCAATTATATCAGGAGTAACACAATTAATCAATTGATGAAATTCATAATTCTTATCTGAATAATATGTACATTTAACTCAAAGCTATCATAGCTCCATTTCATCATATATCGGCAAATAACTTGTACAAGGCATCAGATAATATCAAACAAACAGCTAGAACATGCTCGTGGGTCCTACGGCTACCCAACATACAGTATAGATGCCACGTACGGACTCTCGTCACGTGGTACGTACGCAGCCCCCTCAACAATCACAATTAGCAACAAGGAGCCTAGGGGACGTTTCCCCCTTACAAAGTTTGGAAAGGAGACTCACCTGGACAAGTACTCCTCCGGTCAACGGACCAATCAACAAGACGCACGAATCCTCCGAATTACCTTCGATGGCTCGCAACTAGCCAAAAACACATAATTATATCAATTTAGGAGGAATCGAGGAGGATTTATCAAAGATTTCCCTTAAAACACATTCTTGACATACTTGGAATATTCAACTCCACGCCTCGGCGTCCGAAAAAATTACGATTCTTGAAGAAATGCGCTAAACGTTGCCTAAGGATCAAGATTAACTAAATTAATCATCCTATAATAGCCCAAAAATCAGATTTTGAATTTTTCTCAAAACCCTTTATTTTTCCCAAGCCTTCCCATGGATTTTTATGAATTTTGGAAGTGGAAATTCCTCAAGAATCGAAGTTATAAACATGCGGGAAGTCAAAGAATTACTTACCTGAGTAAATGACTCGCCACAACTGATCTGGAGCTCCTAGGGGTCTCAACAATGGAGGAAAAACGAGTTTGGGAAGAAAAATAACGAAATGGGGCTTTTATAGGACTGCCCAGCAGTTTCCGACCCTGCGGCCCTTGGTTCGCAAGTGCGGACTAGCACCTGCGGAAAAAGGGTCGCGCCTGCGATTTGGCCTAGGCTCTGGGGAAAGTCGCTCCTGCGGACTTTGGATCGCAGGTGCGGACTCGCACTTGCGTGAAATTGGTCGCGCCTGCGATGGGCCTGGGCCCTAGGGGAGGTCGCTCCTGCGGAGCCTGGTCCGCTCCTGCGGAAGGAAGCCCGCTCCTGCGACAAAGGCCGCTCGCTCGCGCCTGCGGCTCATGGACCGCAGGGGCGGTCACACTAGAAAATTCCCACCAGCTATGAAATTGCTGGTTTTTGACCCCGCTTGGGGTCCGGGAGACCCCTGGGTCCACCCGAGTCGTCGACAAATTACACCAACCCATCCCAAATCATATGACGGATTCGCTCGAGCTCCCAGAACACTAAAAACNCATAAATGACTATACGGAACTATTGCCAGTTTCAGAATTCCATTCGGACCATGATATCATGAGGTCCAATTCCAGACCGAATTCTAAATCTTATGAAATCCTGAATTCCAATTCATGTGCCGAAATACTCCCGAGTCATCAGAAACCCGAGGCGAACATACGCTCAAGTCCGAGGTCGTTTGCTCAAAATGCTGCTCGGAACCAAAATTAGCCAAATAGGCTAGCCTTCAGGAACCAAGTGTTCCTGAACTGGCCAAATCACTTCTGAATCTCGAACTACCTGCCCCCCACAAATCATAAGGCACGAGTAGCCTCTATGGAAAGACTCATTTACGGGAACGGAGTCTCAACACACAAAACAACCGGCTGGGTCGTTACAAAAATATCTTCCATCCCTAAAAATAACGTTCTCCCATGTATATATACCAAGTAGGGTCGGGCCCAAACAATTATACCTTCTCCCATGCGAAAGAGGACTTTTTTTTACGCCTGGATGCGGCGCGAGCGCGGCCAAACATGCTCTCTGATTCTGCCACATTCAGTTCCGCGGTTGCGGTTTCGACCGCGTGTTTCACCCTGTTCCGTTCGAAACTTGAAAAAACGTAAAACATGAAAGTTGTAGCCCTTTGAGTTAGCTTTCCAACCATATATTATTGTGATGACCCGAAAAGTCATCCCGTATAAGTTTATTGAAATTTGTGTCCTGATGTCGTGTAAGCCTCCTTTTCATCTCAACATGTTGTGTGGCGCAGCCCGGGCACGTAGCCGAGAAGCCTTATGTGAAAAAGACTATGAAATAATGAAATACTAATAAAAATGTTTGTTGAAAAATTTAAGGCTGTGAAAATAAAATATGATGGAAACTTGTCTGATTGAGGTTCGTGTCACGGTTACAAAGCCAAAATGAATTCAATATGTTTAGATTGAATATCTGTGAAATCTTGGGGAGAAACAAGTTTGATGTTGATGAGAATTCAACTGAAGGTGGGAAATGTTGAGTTGAGAAGGTTTTACATGATTTGAAGTGCAATTCAATATTTATGATGATGATCCAGTTGTTTTGAATACTTGAATAAGTCTGTAATGTGTTCCCGAGGTTGTGTAAACGTTTGTTTGAAGTTCCGAGGGCTCGGGACAATTTTGGATAGGTTCCGGGGTACCTTAGAGTTGAAAAATCACTAAATAAATATGCAGTAACAGGTCTCTGAACCTGGGAGGCACGGCCGCGGTCGTCATGTTGCAGACCGCGGTGATCCCTTTGCGGTCGCGGTTGCTGTATCGCGGACTGCGGTGGCCCAACTTCAGAGAGGTGCATCCGCGCCGCGGTCGCGGTCGCTTTATCGCGGACCGCGGTGGCCAATCTTCAGAGGGCATGTTACAAGGCCTTCGCGGCCGCTGTCGATTTTCCGCGGACCGCGGTGGGGGCCTGGGAGGGGTACCTATATATATAACATATTTTCAGCTATTTTTCACTTTTCAAAAACCCTAAAACACTAGAAGCGATTTTCAAAAGACCCTTTCTTCTCCAAAACTATTGTAAGTGATCTCTAACTACTTTTCTTCATTCCTTAACATCCTATTACAATATTTCATCTTAGAATCAAAGATTTTCATGGGAAAATGGGAAATTTGGGGAAAAACCTTAGAACAAGAAATTTGGGAGTTTAGACCTCAATTGGGGTCGGATTCCAAAACTAATCATACACCCGGGCTCGGGGGTGAATGGGTAATCGGGTTTTGGTCCGAACTTCGGATTTGGACCAAGCGGGCCCGGCATCAAATTTCGAATTTGAAAGAAAAACTCTTTTCCATTCATTAGACTCCATCTAATTAGCATTCAGTAATGTAATTAAGTAACTTGTGATTAGATAAGAGCGTATTGGTGTTGGAATCAAGGGGAAAGGCTGTGATTGAAGGTTGAACTGATTTTTCTGGCATTCGAGGTAAGTGTTTGGCCTAACCTTAGCTTGAGGGAGTAGGTTTCCCCCTTGTTGTTATGTGGATAGCATGGGTGTGATGTATCGGTGTGGTGACGAGTACCTATGCATCACCCAAGTCTTGAAAATCATGATCCTTTTCCCCGTTGCCCCACTAAATTGCTTATTGTCTTAACTACTCTATGCTTACTCTGTTTTATTGATTATTTGACTTGTTAAGTTGTGGTTGGTCATCTTTATAATTGTGGGAAAGAGTAGTGGTTATTGAATTGGCTTATTTGTGATATACATCTGGTTGAGGTACTTGGTAATTGATTTTGGTTGTGGAACACACGTTTATACTGTGATTTTGTTGTTGGTTTTCCTGACTTCGTGGCATTGGTAAATTCGTGAGATAAACGCAGTTTATCATTTATATTATTAAAAGCGAAAGTGTTGTGATAGGCTTGGCCTGACTTGTGAAATTATGAAATTTCTAGGACATGATATGTCTTGTGGGAGCGGGGTGCACGCCGCAACAAGGAGCGATAAGGGAGAACAGGTGGGATCGGATTGCACGCCGCAACAGGAGAAATAAGGGAGATATGTTGGGGAGGAGTAATAAGGGAGGACAGGTAGGAGCGGGTTGCACGCCGCAACAAGGAGGAATAAGGGAGAATGTTAATATATTTACAATTATATTAAATGATAATGTTGTTAATGTTTAAGGAGGAATAAGGGAGAATGATTATAGTACTATGATAGTGATGTTGTTATTTATGTTTAACGAAAAGAGAAAGTGAAAGTTTGAAAAGGCTGATACAACAGTTTTATTATTCTTTAAATTTTTAAACATTGTTTTACTTAAAGTGAAAGAATGGAAGTGTCGAACAGTTATGGAGAATTGGTTATAGCTGAGCTTTATATTTCATTACAGTTTTCGTTAATTCATGTTCAGTTATGTTCCAGGTTTATTATTAATTGTTGTCATAGACTTTACATGTTGTTGAAGCCCGACCTAGCCTCGACATTACTTCGCCGGGGTTAGGCTCGATACTTACTCAGTACATGGGGTCGGTTGTACTGATTCTACACTTTGTGCTTTTTTTGCACATATCCCGACGCGTTCCAGCAGCAGTAGATTTACATTGCCCACCTGAGTTCATTGGAGACACGAGCTACATCTGCCGGCGTTCGCATATCTCTGAGATTCTTCCCCTTTATGACTTACTGTTTACTTTTGTTCTGATAGTTCACCACTTTCTTTTCGGACATTCTGTGTAGTATTTGTAGTAGTTTGTGGATTAGTGACACCAGACCCTGGGATAGTTATAGGGTTATTTTCTTTTAAAATCGCAACTCTTTTTACATTATGATTTATATTCAGTTGGTTTGAAATCAGTGGAAATAATTATTGAGGTTATGGGAAGGTTTATGAATGTTTGGTAGTTGAAAGATGTTGATTTACATAAATTTATTTATATTTCATCAGTGTAATTATAGCATATAGTAGATGGAATCTAACATTGGCTTGCCTAGCAAGTGTGGTGTTAGGCTCCATCACGACTCTTAGTGGTTGGGATTTTGGGTCGTGACAAGTTGGTATCAGAGCTCTAGGTTTACTTAGGTCTCACAATCCACAAAAAAGCTTGGTAGAGTCTGAAGGATGGGTACAGAGACGTCTGTACTTATCTCTCAGAAGCTATTAAGTTAGGAAACAATTCCATTTTTATTTCTACTCTATCGTGTGATTCTTTCACCTCTAATACTGACTTGAATTCTTCTACTTTCTCGCAGATGGCGAGAACACGTGCTTCATCTTCCGCTAACCAGAATTCCGGACTTCCAGTAGCTCCTACTAAGGGGCAGAGGCCGGGGAAGGGGCAGAACTCCGCTTGTTGCCCAGGCACCAGCCACAGCTGAGAGACCTCAAATTGAGATTGATGAGGGGTTTCCAGCTCGGACTGTTCCAGCTGGACCAGCTCAGGTTCCCGAGGGGTTTATTGCTACCCTAGTCCTTCAGGATGCTTTGGTCCGTTTAGTGGGCCTAATGGAGAGTGTGGCCTAGATGGGTACTTTTCCTGTTGCAGCAGCCGTATCTCAGGCTGGAGGAGGAGTCCTGACTCCTACTACTCATCCCCCAGTTCAGACTACTCCGCAGGTTCAGACTCCAGTGGCTAATATCGTTGGGGTAATTCAGCCAGTCGGAGTAGTGCAGCCCGCTAATGGGGTAGCCATGTCATCAGATGCGTTGTGGAGACTTGACAGGTTCATCAAGCTATTTCCTGTCTATTTATGTGGTGCTACTTTGGAGGATCCACATGAATATTTGGATAGGTTTCATGAGGTGTTGAGCAACATGGGTATTTTGGAGACCAATGGGGTCGATTTTGCAGCTTTTCAGATGACTGACTCCGCCAAGCAATGGTGGAAAGATTACTTATTGAATAAGCCGGTTGGATCACCTGCTTTGACTTGGGATCAATTTTCTCATCTCTTCTTGGAGAAGTTCTTACCGGTCACTACTCGAGAGGATAAGCGTCGTCAGTTTGAGCGACTACAGTAGGGTAATTAGACTGTGACTCGTACGAGACTCGTTTTGTGGACTTGGCTAGACATGCTACTCTTATTTTTTCCACAGAGAGGGAGAGGGTTAGGCAGTTTATTGAGGGCCTTGCTCAGCCCATCAGGTTGCAGATGGCTAAGGAAATAGGGTCTGAGATTTCTCTTCAGGATGCAGCTAACATAGCTAGGAGAGTTGAGTCAGTTCTTGGGATAGGAGGTCAAGGGTCAGACAAGAGACCTCGTCCCTCCGGTGTTTTCAGTGGTGCCTCATCTAGAGGTGGGACTTTGTTTAGTAGAGGCCATCCATCCAGACCATTCCACTCAGCACTACAGGTTTCACATGGCAGTTCTGGGGGTCGTGGTTCTTATGTACCTTCTTCTGCTCAGTCAACCTACAGTGCTCCTTCAGCTCCTATTAGAGCACCTCCTTTGCAGAGTTACTATCGCGGGCAGCCGGTTTGTTAGGGTCAGTCCTCGTATCAGGGTGGATGTTTTGAGTGTGGTGAATATGGGCATGTTCGTAGAGTTTGCCCAAGGCTTTTGGGTAGTCAGCAACAATATCATGGTTCTCGTGCCATAGTTCCGGCACCAGTTGCAACACTACCTGCCCCGCCAGCTAGGGGTAGGGGTCAGGCAGTTAGAGGTAGAGGCCAGAATGTTAGAGGTGGAGGCCAGCCTGCTAGAGGTGGAGGTCCTCCCCGAGGTGTTGTTCAGGGCGATGGGGCTCATCCCCATCTTTATGCTTTTCCATCTAGGACAGAGGCTGAATCTTGAGATGCTGTTATTACAGGTACCATCTCAGTTTGTGATAAAGTTGCTTCTGTTTTGTTTGATCCGGGGTCTACCTATTCGTACGTTTCATCCTATTTTTTCTCATATTTTAATGTGCCTCGTGATCCCTTGAGTGTTCCTGTTTATGTGTCTACACCGGTAGGGGATGCTAATGTGGTAGATCGAGTATATCGTTCGTGTGTGGTAGTCATTAAAGGTCTTGAAACTAGTGTTGATCTTCTACTTCTAGACATGGTTGATTTTGGTATCATATTAGGTATGGATTGGTTGTCACCCTACTATGCCATTTTAGACTGTCATGCCAAAACTGTTACTTTAGCATTACTGGGATTGCCTAGATTACAATGGAAAGGAATTCTTAGTCGTTCCCCCAGCCGAATGATTCCATATGCTAAGGCTCATCGTATGATGGAGAAAGGGTATTTATCTTATTTGGCTCATATTCGTGATTCTGGCGCTGAGGTTCCTTCCATAGATTCAGTGTCGATCATGCGTAAATTTCCTGAGGTATTTCCTTCAGATCTGCTGGGTATGGCGCCCGACAGAGATATTGATTTTAGTATTGATGTGGATCCGGGCATTCATCCCATTTCTATTCCTCCATACCGAATGGCCCCACCAGAATTGAAAGAGTTAAAAGAACAGTTGCAAGATTTGCTAGATAAGGGTTTCATAAGACCCAGTGTTTCACCTTGGGGTGCACCAGTTTTGTTTGTAAAGAAAAAGGATGGGTCAATGAGAATGCGTATAGACTACAAGCAGTTAAATAAAGTCACTATCAAGAATAAATATCCATTGCCTAGGATTGACGACCTATTTGACCAGCTTCAGAGTGCTAAGGTGTTCTCAAAAATTGATTTGAGGTCAGGCTACCATCAGCTAAAGATTAGGGCTTCCGATATCCCTAAGACAGCTTTTCGTACGAGGTATGGGCACTATGAATTTTTGGTTATGTCCTTCGGGCTGACTAATGCTCCAGCAGCCTTTATGGATTTAATGAATCGGGTTTTCAAACCGCATCTCGATTCCTTTGTAATAGTGTTCATTGATGATATTCTTATATATTTCCGCAGTCGGGAAGAGCATGAGCGACATCTCCGGATAGCACTCCAGACTTTGAGGGATAATCAATTATATGCTAAGTCTTATAAATGTGAGTTTTGGTTAGATTCTGTAGCCTTTTTGGGTCACATCGTATCAGCAGAAGGTATTCAAGTTGATCCTAAGAAAGTGGAGGCAGTTGAGAATCGGCCCAGACCCACCACAGCCACAGAGATTAGAAGTTTCTTGGGTTTGGCCGGTTATTACCGTCGTTTTGTTGAGGGGTTTTCATCCATAGCAGCCCCAACGACTAAGTTGACTCAGAAGAATGCTCCATTTAAATGGTCAGATGAGTGCGAGGCGAGCTTTCAGAAGCTCAAGGCAGCCTTGACTTCAGCACCAGTGTTGGTATTACCATTAGATTCAAGTTCTTTCACAGTGTATTGTGATGCTTCTAGAGTGGGTCTTTGAGTAGTGTTGATGTAGAACGGCAGGGTGATTGCGTAAGTGTCTCGTCAGTTGAAAGTCCATGAAAAGAATTACCCTGTCCATGACTTAGAGTTGGCAGCTATTGTGTGTGCTTTGAAAATTTGGAGGCAATATCTTTATGGTGTGCCGTGTGAGATTTTTACCGACCATCGTAGCCTCCAGTACTTATTCAAACAGAAATATCTAAATTTGAGGCAGCGGAGGTGGTTAGAGTTAATAAAAGACTATGATGTCACGATAGTGTATCATCCGGGAAAGGCCAATGTTGTGGCCGATGCATTGAGTAGGAGGGCAGTAAGTATGGGCAGCCTTGTGTATATTCCGGTTGGTGAGAGACCGTTGGCTTCAGATATTCAGACTTTGGCAAATCAGTTCGTGAGGTTAGATATTTCTCCCAGCAGCGTCTTAGCTTGTATTGTCGCTCGGTCTTCACTAATCGATCGTATCCGGGAGCGACATGATGATGATCCACGTTTAGCATTCCTTAGAGACAGGTTCGACACGGTGATGCCAAGCAGGTTACGATGGGGGATGATGGTATTTTGAGGATGCAAGGTAGGCTTTGTATGCCTAATGTTGACGGTATTCGTGAGTTGATCCTTGATGAGGCTCACAGCTCTAAGTATTCTATTCATTCAGGTGCAGCGAAAATGTACCAAGACCTGAAATAACATTATTGGTGGAGAAGAATGAAAAAGGACATTGTGACTTATGTATCCCGTTGTTTGAATTGTCAGCAAGTGAAATATGAAGATCAAAGACCTGGTGGTCTACTTCAGCAGATGAAGATTCCTAAGTGGAAGTGGGAGCGCATTGCTATGGACTTCGTTGTTGGACTCCCACGGACTCAGAGGAAGTTCGATTCGGTTTGGGTTATTGTTGATAGACTGACTAAGTCAGCACACTTCGTTCCAGTGGCCAGTACTTAGAATTCAGAAAGGTTAGCCGAATTGTATATTCAGGAGATAGTCCGGTTGCACGATGTGCCGGTGTCCATCATGTCAGATTGAGGTCCTCAGTTCACCTCGCATTTCTGGAGAGCATTGCATAATGAGTTGGGTACCCAGATTGATCTCAGCACAGCATTTCATCCTCAGACTGACAGGCAGTCTGAGCGTACTATTCAGATATTGGAGGACATGCTCCGCGCTTGCGTTATTGATTTTGGAGGTGCATGGGATCGATTCTTGCCATTAACAGAATTTTCTTATTATAATAGTTATCAGTCGAGCATTCAGATGGCTCCCTATGAAGCGTTATATGGTAGGCGGTACAGATCGCCAGTTGGATAGTTTGAGCTAGAAGAGGCTAGATTATTGGGTACATAGTTAGTTCAGGAGGCCTTAGATAAGGTCAAGATTATTCGAGAGAGGCTTCGTGCAGCCCTGTAACGACCCGGTCCGTTGTTACACAGTATACGCATCTATTCCTTTATTTCTGTCTTGTAGTACCTCGGTTAGACTGTTCATGAAGTGTTGGGGTTGGTTGGTTCGGGTTCGGAGTGAAAATAGAGTGGATTGAGACACTTAGTCTCTAACAAGAGCTTTAGAGTTGGAAAAGTCAACCCGGAGTTGACTTATTGGTAAATGACCTCGGAATGCGGATTTTATGGTTCGGATAGCTTCGTTAGGTGATTTGGGACTTAGGAGTGTGTTCAGAATATTTTTAGGATGCCCGGTGTAGAATTAGGCTTGAATTGGCGAAGTTAGTATTTTGGCGAATTCCGGTTGATAGGCGAGATTTTGATCCGAGGGTCGGAATGGGATTCCGAGAGTTGCTGTAGCTTCGTTAGGTCATTTTGGACTTGCCCGCAAAATTTCAGGTCATTCGGAGATGGTTTGGTTGGTTTTTATGTCAAATG
>MDKH01129352.1:0-18943 GCA_005239495.1 Nicotiana undulata | reverse complement strand
CATTTATGGAGGGGGATCAGGTTATGCTAAGAGTCTCGCCGATGAAGGGCGTCATGAGATTCGAGAAAAAGGGCAAGTTGAGCCCTAGGTATATAGGCCCATTTGAGGTATTAGAGCGAGTTGGTGATGTTGCTTATAGACTTGCTTTGCCTCCAGCGCTATCAGGAGTTCATCCAATTTTTCATGTTTCGATGCTTCTGAGGTATCTCGCAGACTTCTCCCATGTGATCGATTATAGTACTATACAGCTAGATGAGCAGTTGGGCTATGAGGAGGAGCCTGTGGCTATTGTTGATAGACAGGAACGCCAGTTGGGGTCCAAGACAGTTTCAGCGGTTAAGGTCCAGTGGAGGGGCCAACCAGTTGAGGAGGCGACTTGGGAGTCCGAGCAGGATATGCGGGACAGATACCCACAGCTATTCAGCACATCAGGTACAATTCTAGACCCGTTCGAGGTCGAACGTTTGTTTAAGAGGGGGACAATGTAACGACCCAACCAGTCGTTTTATGTGTTGGGACTCCGTTCCCATGAATGACTCTTTCCATAGCAGCTACTCGTGCTTTATGATTTGTGTGGGCAGGTAGTTCGAGATTCAGAAGTGTTAAGGCAAGTTCAGGAACACTTGGTTCTTGAAGGCTCGCCTATTTGGCTAATTTTGGTTCCAAGCAGCATTTTGAGCAAACAACCTCGGAGTCGAGTTCTGACAGCTCCAGCAGCTCCGGATGATGATTTCGGACTTGGGAGTGTGTTCGCCTCGGGTTTCTGGAATTCAGGATTTCATAAGATTTGGAATTCAGCCTGGAATTGGACCTCGTGATATCATGGTCCGAATGGAATTCCGGAACTGGAAATAGTTCTATATAGTCATTTATGACTTGTCCGCAAAATTTGGGGTCATTCCAAGCAGTATAGACCCATTCGGCGTATTGGTGAGCCATTGAAATTTTTTGGAAATCCTAAGTTTGAAACTAAGGGGTTTTGGAGAGTGATTTATAGTTTGGATGATGTGTTTAGTTTCTGGGAGCTCGAGCAAGTCCGTCATGTGATTTGGGACTTGTTGGTATAATTTGTCGAGGGCTCGGGTGGGCCCAGGGGTCTCCCGGACCCCGATCGGGGTCAAAAACCAGCAATTTGCATAGCTGGTGGGAATTTTCTGGTGTGACCGCACCTGCGGTCCATGAGCCGCAGGCGCGAGGCTCGCACCAGTGAAAAATCAATCGCAGGCGCGACTCCTTCCGCAGGAGCGGCCTTTCTTCCGCAAGAGCGGCTCCGCAAGAGCGGCTCTGCAGGAGCGGACCAGACTCCGCAGGCGCGACATTCCCCAGGGGCCCAGGCCATCGCAGGTGCGGCCAATTTCGTCCTAATTACTCAGGTAAGTAAATCTTTGGCCTCCGCATGTTAAATCCTTCAATTCTTTGGGAATTTCCTCTTCCAAATTCAAAGAAATTCATAAGAAATTGTTGGGGAGAATAGAGGGTTTTGAGGAAAGTGGAAATTCTGATTTTAGGGCCATTGTAGGATGATTAAGTGAGTTAACCTTGATCCTTAGGCGACGTATAGCGCATTTCTTCAAGAATTACAATTTTCCGGACGCCGAGGCTCGGAGTTGAATTTCCAAAATATGTCAAGAATGTGTTTTTTTTTGGGAAAATCCTTGATAAATCCTCCTCGATTCTTCCTAAATTGATATAATTATGTGTTTTTGGCTAGTTGCAAGCCATCGAGGGTAATTCGGAGGATTCGTGCGTCTTGGTTATTGGTCTGTTGGCCGGAGGAGCACTTGTCCAGGTGAGTCTCCTTTCCAAACTTTGTAAGGGGGAAATGTCCCCTAGGCTCCTTGTTACTAATTGTGCTTGTTGAAGGGGCGACGTACGCACCACGTGACGAGAGTCCGTACGTGGCATCTATACTGTATGTTGGGTAGCCGTAGGACCCACGAGCATGTTCTAACTGTTTGTTTGATATTATCTGATGTTTTGTACGAGTTATTACTGATATATGATGAAATTGAGCTATGATAGCTGCGAATTAAATGTACATAATATTCAGATAAGAATTATGAACTTCATCAATTGAGTAATTGTGTTACTCTTGATATAATTGATAAAGAGCAAGGAGTAAATGAGATAAGTCTAAAAAAATGAGCTGTTAAGCTAAATGAAGGTGGTTAGAATTCCTTCTTGTACTTGAATTGTTCCATCATGGTAATATTATGAGTAAAGAGGATAATATGATAAAAATCCTAACTTTGGCTATCAAGTGAGATGTGAGTATCCGATCCCGTTGAGTGTGGGCGAGTCGGTACCACGGGGTCAACATGTACACATATATATATATGCATTCATGCAGTCATATATACGCATTCATGCATTCATGGCCCCCGAGTCACAGGTATGATTCGTGATCGGGGAGAACTTATATTTTCATTGCCCCTGAGTCACAGGTTTGATTCGTGATCAGGGAGGAATTACACTTATATTTTTACCAGCCCCTGAGTCACAGGTTTGATACGTGATCAGGGAGAGATCAGACTTATTTTACTAGCCCCTGAGTCACAGGTTTGATTCGTGATCAGGGAGAATTATACTACTAATTTCATCGGCCCCCGAGTCACAGGTATGATTCGTGATCGGGGAGAACTTATATTTTCTTTGCCCCTGAGTCACAGGTTTGATTCGTGATCAGGGAGGAATTACACTTATATTTTTACCAGCCCCTGAGTCACAGGTTTGATACGTGATCAGGGAGAGATCAGACTTATTTTACTAGCCCCTGAGTCACAGGTTTGATTCGTGATCAGGGAGAATTATACTACTAATTTCATCGGCCCCCGAGTCACAGGTATGATTCGTGATCGGGGAGAACTTATATTTTCATTGCCCCTGAGTCACAGGTTTGATTCGTGATCAGGGAGGAATTACACTTATATTTTTACCAGCCCCTGAGTCACAGGTTTGATACGTGATCAGGGAGAGATCAGACTTATTTTACTAGCCCCTGAGTCACAGGTTTGATTCGTGATCAGGGAGAATTATACTACTAATTTCATCGGCCCCCGAGTCACAGGTATGATTCGTGATCGGGGAGAACTTATATTTTCTTTGGCCCCCGAGTCACAGGCATGATTCGTGATCGGGGAGAGTTTTACTTTGCATCATTGGCCCCGAGTCACAGGTATGATTCGTGATCGGGAGCGTATATATATTTATGTCATTGGCCCCCGAGTCGCAGGTATGATTCGTGATCGGGGAGAGATATTTGCCCACGGGTCGCATGAATGATTCGCGAGAGTGGAGGTTTATCGAGTCAGCGCACGAGTCGCAGGTATGGTTCGCGAGCGTGAGGAGCTTTATGACCGAGTCAGTCCTTATGACCCACCCTTATGACTTCGGCCGATAGTCTTGTCCGTGTCAGTTATATATATATACACATTTGCATTCATCAACATTTGCATTGGGTTGGGATCGTACGAGGGTGAGTTGAGAAACAATACTGAGTACTGGAAAATGAACAATTGAGAATAAAGATAAGACATTTCAGTTAATGAAAGAAAACAAGGGATACATATGATCAGTTTACAAAGAAAAGTTATGTTTAAGATTAGTTACATGTTTGTTGATTACATGTCCTTACTTGATGTATTTTCTCACATGATTTACTGCTCAGCATGTACCTTATTTATTTATTTATGTACTGGACCTTAGTGAGTATGTATTCTACCTCTCGTCACTACTCTTTACGAGTTTAGACGGGATACTCACTGGGTACATATTTGTTTATATGTACTCATGCTGCACTTTCTTTCTTTTTCTGCACTTGATTGTGCAGGTCTTGAGGCTGGTCCGTCTGGTCGTCCGCCTGCTGATAGATACTGATCGCGGTGTCACTCCATACGGTGAGCTGTCTTCTTGGCGTCATCCTGACAGCACCTCTGGAGCCTTCTAGTTTCATTTTGCTCAGTCTTTTGTTCCAGACTGCGGCTTGTATATTTTTGTATATGTATATTTCAGTTGTTGTATCTATGTAGCCGCCCGTTGACACTGTGACACTAGTCCTGGCACACACTTGTTGTAGTTATGTTGGTAGTTTGGGGTTGTATATATTGGGCCTAGCTGTGGCTCAGCTTGTTTCTACGGCCTTACCCCATACCGTTGATTATATTCCGCACACTATTGTCATAGTTGTACGTTGGCTTGCCTAACCTCGCCGTTAGGTGCCATCACGACCTGAACCGGTTTTGGGTCGTGACAACCAAGCCTTAATTATTTCATAAATAGCCACATTTACATTTTTGGGGTTATAATTGCAATGACTTTGCAATAATAGCCCATGCATGAATTATTATATTATTTCACCAGAAAATAGCTTTTTATATTTTTATAATATTGAGTATTTATTTTAAATCATTTTTATGCATGAAATCATTTTTTAATTTGCTAATTATTTTTACAAATTATTTTAATTAGTTGGATATTTAAATAATAACCCCTTTTAATTTCGTTTCAACCCAATTACACAGCCCAATATTTTAAAATTTAGCCCAAATCCACCCAAGCCCAGTTATGTATTTAGCCCGACCCAGAACCCCATCTATTCGTGGCCGTTGATCTCTAAGATCAACGATCCACATTTTTCCTTTCCTTTTTTTAATCAAAACCCAACCCTAACCCCCTCATTTCCCTTTTGTTCCATCGTCCTCATTTCCCTACCTCTCCCCTTCTCTCTCTGAGGCTCTCCCTTAAAACCTAGCCGCCGTCACCGGAAAACTCCCCGTCCATGGGATTTCTTTGTATTTTTCGGCCCTTGCCGACCTTTCACATCTTCTGGTTGTTCAACTTTGTCGATTTATGAGAGAATCTCGAAGAGATTCAACCTGGCTTTGTTCGAAACCTTTTCATAGGCATGTCTATGGTCGTCTCCGTTTGTGAGTGTTATTTTCTTCCTGTTTATGGTTCGAATCTATGGTTTTAAACCAAGTTCCCTTTTATCTCTGTCATTTTTGAAAACCCTAATCTTATGACTACTTGGGTCTGTTCAGATCGTTGTAGATCTAAAACGTTTCTGAGTATTATTTGGTATTTTTTTCCAAAAAACCTTATGTTTTCCTTATTATTATTATTTGATTCCAGTGAGTTCTAAGAACTAGGGTTCGTCCTAAGTTCTCTTCAATCAATTTTCAAACTTTCAGGTGTTGAATCTGATTATTCTCTTCTGGTTTGACTAATTTTATGTATCTGCTTTAAACCCTAGGTCTTTCCGTTTATTGCACTAATTATTTCAGTATTTTTTCCCGTTGTTTGTTTATTTCTGTCAATCAAATATATTGACTGATTTTATTTAGGGTACGAATGATATTTTCCTATTAAAATCAATACTTCTCTATGATTTACCTATTTTCCTTATTTATGACTTTAATTAGTACTACTTGCCTTAATTGGACTATTAGTCTGATTTGGGGATTTGATTGACTCCTATATAGTATATGATTAAATTTGTTACCTTATCTGAACCCTAATTTTTACCGTTAATTGACTCTCCCTTATCTAAGGGGTCTCTCCCGGATTTTCTGTATGAATTGATTGGGTTAATTCCTCAATTAACTGGTTGATTTGTTTGATTACCCTGTTTTATGAGCTCTGAGTTATTCTTGCCTTATTTGTTTTACCTCACTAAGTGCTATAAAAACTCTCACTCTGATTCTTCTTGACACACGAACACAATTCAGAAACACACACACACAAACTCTTATTCAAACTTTCTGTTACTCGTGCTTGTTACATTGTTTAGCCGGCTGAAAGCCAAGGCTAGACCAACTGAGTTCTGCATAATTTCACCTTCTGTTTGCTATCTTTAACTAGTATGTCTCCACTCCTATTTTCATTCATTATGCTATGAAGATTAAACCTATGTGCTTTTCCTATCTATTGCTTTACTCCTGTATTTAGACATATGTCTTTCCTGTTTATTGCTTTTAATCAGTATGCTCTACTTATGTATTTAGATATGTGTCTTTCCTATTTATTGCTTTAAATCAACATGTTTATTTCTATGTTTAAACTTCTGTCTCTCCTGTTTATTGACCTCAATTAGTATGACCACTTATGTGTAGTTAAATCCATGTCTCTTCTGTGTATGATTTCAGTTAGCATGACTACCTATGTCTTACCTGTTTACTGATCTTGGTTAGCATGAATACTCCTATGAAGCCAGAATCCTATGGCTTTCCTGTCAATTGCTTTGAATCAGCATGACTACTTTTGCTGCTATGTCCCACCAGTGTTATGTAATCTGACTATTAAACTTATGTGCTTACTGTTTATTGCTTAATCATCATGATTACTTCTATCAATATGTCCTATTTAGTATGTTATGGAACCTGGTTATTGTAATATGTCAACCTACCCCCTGCCTGTTTTATGTTTTGTCAACTAGCATGTTTCCATTCTCACCATATTTTATGTGTTCCTGACTAATGACTTCTATGTTCCCAACCCCTGTTACCTTTATTTGTAAAGTTGTCTGTTTATTTCCATCATGCTATATGCACACCTAATATTAATTAATGAACTAAGTTAAAACTAGGCAATGTGAATCTTTGCTTGAAATGGTTGTGATCCTGTTTTTGTCCCTTGTCTGATTACTGGAAGTATTTGTTTGGACTCAGAGTGCTGCAATGACTCTGTTTACCCCTATTTTACTTCTAAACTGTTTTCTTAAAACTATTCCCTATTTTCATACGCTACTTTCAACTCCTACTCTTAGAATACTTAGGGTCCTGCCCCTCCAGTGTGAGCACTGCCTAGGAGTCCATGAGACTCCTCCGAGCTCTGACACACTAGGGCTGGCTCTTCTAAATTTTGTTCACAAAAAAACTGTTTTCTTTAAAGGGTTTCTGGTGTGAGCAATGCCCGGAGTCCTTGAGGCCCTTGGGAACTTTGACACACTGAAATACCATTTTGGTACTATGAGATACTGGCATGATTCAGACTTGGTTGAAGACATGATTTTCCAGGTTTACTCTTGGGCCTATCTAGGCTCCTTATAGTATAGTAATTTCCTTCTGTAGTTTATTTATATCTGGTCTGTAATAATAATTTCTTGTAAAAATAGATATTGGGGATATTAGTAAAACGAGAAGAACTTTTATATATATTTTTATGGGAATCGGGTAGAAACCATGTTCATAGGATTGGTATGATTATCTGCATGTTTTAGAAACCATGACTATAAGATTGTTATGTGCATTAGAAAACATGTTTATAGGACTCATCGTACTATTGTTCTAAATTTCCATTCTGAAAATTCTGCATTCTCACATTTGCGTTAGAAATCTTGTTTCTAGGTCATTCACCAATTCTGTCTTAATAATCACATTCTCAGACTTTCCTACGTGCATTAGAGATCATGTTTCTAGGACCTTTATTGCACTCACTTAGATATCATGCCTATAGTTTAAACGCATAAAATCAGTTTTATCATCTAGCCATCATGTCTATAAGGAATAAGCATAAAAAATAGTCCCAACACTTAAGTATCATGCTTATAGAGATCAACTTGTACAATCAGTCCTGTAATGTTTGTGATCATTTTTTCAGCACCTAGACAACATATAAGTCTAATGAATAAAAATCTGTCTGTGAAGAGTCAATCATTGATTTTTCATGATCTTGATTAAGGTTAGATGGCATATTTGTAGTATATTGTTGATCCACACCTAGGCAAGCCTGTAGGATAACTAATATTCTGAAGTTTAAAACTGTATTTCGTGTGACTGCTTATAAACTGCCCAGATTCAGTAAAGTGATAAAATCAGTAGGCAAACTGATTAGGTATCCACTGCCTCTCCTTAACAAACTGCTGCATATATTCTGTTTTGTGCTCACCTAGATATCCTGCTATAGGACTTTAAAGTGTTTAAAACCGTTGTTTGAGTCGTGCAATTGTTTGCTAATTTGTGGAGGTAAATGTGAGGCTTTAACAACTCTGTTATATGACAATCCTATCTGTTTTGTTTGTCGCTTAGATCTTCTCCTTTTAAGCACCATAGGTGAGTCTAGAACCACCTTAATAGAAGTCCTAAACACCTCCAGGACCATAAGTAAGGGACCGGTAATGCACACATAGAATACGTATTCAATTAGAATCGCTTAGATACTAATTAAGGGGAGGGTAATTGTGTAGTAAAGGATATGATGATCTGTGCCCTAATGCTATGCGTAACACCTCTATTTGAGGAAAGTTTACCGAGTATTGCACAGAAGTGATCCTGTGGGCTAATAAACCTAGGACCCCTTTTATGGCCGTTTTAAAATGATCTCTATTCGTTTAAATTGCTTTATGACTAATTCACTAAAATGAGTTTGGCCGGGACCCACCGTTGTGGACCTCGAGGGGTGCCTAACACCTTTCCCTCAAGGTAATTTCGAGCCCTTACCCAATCTCTAGTAATGTAAACCGGTTTATGAGTTGCTTGCATTAGGTTCCCTAACGCACCTTAAATCCGTTAGGTGGCGACTCTTCAAATTCCATACCCCTTTCCAAAAGTAAATGAGTTGTCCCAATAATGTCGAAACCCGGACTCCGCGAGGAAAAAGGGGGGCGCGACAGTAGGTTCTCACTAGAATGGTGCTAAAATAAGGCCGCGCTGGAGTACCCTGAATAGGCTGTGGTGCTGAATACATGGGCCTGCTAGGGTGGCCCTTCCTGAACTGACTTCTGCCCCCAGATGGCGTGCCACTGAACCCACTAGAATGTCGAGTACGTTTTATCCCTTGATGTGAACTCTCTACTCTGGTTACGGATTCGCTCGATCCTCTGAGCTATCTCCAGAACTTGGAACTAAGGAGTTCATCTATGCCTCTCAGGCCATATAAACCTGGATCCCGTGGTGAAATCCCACAATAAACCGCTGCACTCTCTCTGAATCTATGGGGATTATGATATATGTATGACGAGAAAACTTAGTGAATCTCGCCTCATAGTCAGTCACCGAAATCGAACCTTGCTAGAGCCACTCGACCAAACCTCGTAACTCCTTCCTCTAGGAAGTTGGAATATACTTCTCCATGAAGAGGTGTGTGAACTGATCCCAAGTCAAGGGAGGTGAACTTGCCGTCCTTCTCAGGAGATAAGACTGCTACCATATACGGACCTTCCTTTCTATATAAAAGATGGTGAAGTCCACCCTGTTGGACTCCACTAGTCCCAAGTTATGCAGTCTCTCCATGCAATGGTCAAAGAAATATTATGAGACCTCTGACTGCTCACCGCTAAAGCGGGCAGGATGAAACCTAGTAAATATGTCTAGCCGTTTCTGCTCCTCAATGGTCGTGGCCAGTCTAGTCTTTGCTCTAGCCACTGCAAGCTGCTGAACATTGCCCACAGGTAGTGCACCTTTGGTTTGATAAATAGCATTAGCGTGCCCTGCCGCATGAGTGGAAGGGATATATGCTCTCTCTCCAGCGAAAGTCATTGAGTCCATAAACCGCAGTGTGTTCATAAAATCTACTAGGGATTGCTCGGTTGTAGCTACCTCATCCTGCTCTTAATAATGGGATCCTCTACCGGATCCTTTGGCGGTACTGTTGGGGAAGCTCTAGGATGCCCTCGTCCTCTAATAGGAGCTTTGGTCTTCCCTCGGCCTCTACCCGTACCTCTGATGACTAGGGGAGCAACTCCTCTACTGCCTTGTGATGCCGCCGAACGCATTCTCACGATCTGTGAGACAATAAGATAAATATTTAGACTTATCACAACATTGATTGCATGATAAGAGATGAAAAAAAGAGAAGTTTCTAGTATGAGTACGTAAATCAAAGTATAGGTCTAAATCTATAGATTTAAATATTAGGTACAACCATGAACCTATACTAAAAATCTCCAAAACCAGGTGTCACAAGTACATGAGCATCTAGTAGAATATATAAAGCCAGTATAAGTACTGTCTGGAATAATATAGACAAAATAAAATAAACATAGGGGAAAGGAGACTCCAAGTGTTGCGGGTCGAATCATGGAAAGCAGCACATCACTAAGTCTCTAGTTAACATGGCTACGTGCCCGAGTGACCACCTTATGTACCGGTCTTAGTGCCCGCACAATTAGTGAAGAAGTGTAGTATGAGTACGTAAATCAAAGTGTACCCAGTAAGTATCTAGTCTAACCTCGAACAAGCAGTGACGAGGGGTCGACATCGACACTTACTAGTGGTCTGGTAACAAAGTACGTAAAGTAGACAACTATAAAACACAACAAGTAGCATCGAGACAAATAAATATAAATAATTTAATTCTCAAGTCAACACAACATGAGGATAGGAGTGCAAGAGAAAACATAATTGTTACCAGCCATCAAATATATCGCAAAAATTCAAATTAAAGAGGCTCAGTCAATACATAAATTCTAGTATCAATCTCAGTTATAAATTCAAGTAATCAAAAAAACAAGTTTAATTCAAACAGTACAATTAAGGAATGGAGTAGGTCTAAATCTACCCAGGCATAAACATTAATCTAGATTACGTACAAACATTTGTCACCTCGTATGTACGTAGCACCTATAATATGTATCATACAATAAATAAGATACTTAAGGGGATAATTCCCTAGATTATGCTTGAGACTTACATTGCTTTCAAGTACATTACTTGACTCCCACACCTCATTAACACCTCAAATCGTTCCGAACAACTTGAAACTAGTCGAAAGATCATACAAACAAATCAATATATGCTCAAGAACTCATAATATAACTATTAGAGTTAATTCCCAATCTCACTCGGAAAGTGAACAAATGTCAACCTGGGTCCACGTACTCAAATTCTGGAAATTTTTTAAGATAAATATTATCCATGGTATTAAAAACTCAAATATATAATTTATACCCAATTTTATAACCAGTTTTGTGATCAAATCTCATTTTTACCAAATTCTAAGTTTTTCATCAAAATCCAAAAATCCAAAAATTCTACTTATTCCCGTTTTAAAATCCACACCTAATCGATGTATTTAACTCACAATAGGTAGAAAGTAAATACACTTGATGAAAATGGTCCTCCAAAGAGCTCCCAAATCGTCAAATCTAAGAGAAAATAGGGTAAAATGAGCCTAAGTCCCGTATTAGAAATCACATTCTACCCAAGCGCCCTTCATCGTGATCGCAGAAGAACCCTCGCAATCGCGAAGGAAAAGTTGCCCCTACAGAGAAATCCTTCACTTTAGGATGACCACATCACGTTCGCGATGTGCATTTCCCTCTACCCTCCGAGCACGCGAAGGCCAACGCCTGCCAGCCTATCCTACCTCTTCCTTCTTCGTGTTCGCGATGGAACCCTTGTATTAGTGAAGAGGAGCTAGGTCCTCCATCTCGTGGTCCTACTTGGCGTTCACAAATATCAAACCAGTACCCCCTCCATAATCTTTCTTCGCGTTCGCGGAACACTCAGCGCAATCACGAAGCACATCAGCGCCAGCAAAATCTGGCAATTTCAACATTGTTTCGGGTGGTCTGAAACTCACTCGAGCCACCCGAGATCCCGTTCAACTATATCAACAACTCTATAAACATACAGACCTATTCTATGTCTCAGAATACATAAAATAACATCTCACCCCAAACCAAACTAATTTACTTTCATACTTCAAACTTCTTCCAACTAGCTCCGAGCGTGACGAAACATAGTTAGACATATCAGAATGACACCAAATTTTACACACAAGTGAGATTTGATAAAAAGAACCTACTCCCAGACTCAGAATCCCAAACGAGATCCGATAACACCAAAGTCCTCTCCAAGTCCCTCTTAGAAAACTCTAAAATCATCAAAATGCCAACTTCAACATTACGCGCCGAAATGCTCCCGGTCCACTCGATACTCGATCCGAATATACGCCCATATCCAAAATCACCATACAAATGGAACCTTCAAATCGTGATTTTAAGGTCTGTTGACCCAAGTCACTGCATAGTTTTGAAGATTGACAAATGTCTGACCAGTTGAACCAGATTCACCAGAGCACACATTCTTGAACTGAATAGCTGGCACATGAACCGTATATGCATAGGAGATATTTGTGATTGTGAAGTATCAATGAACCAAGAGATTGTCTCCTAATGCGAAAAGGTTGCAAACTAATGAGAAGATAGAAGTTGAATTCAGTAAGGAAAGTAACAAAGGAAGGAAGTTGAGTTTAATTCGAACTCTTTCTCCAAGGAAGAGTTGAACTAGAATTGATCGACAAACTCAACTACTGACTCTATAAATACTTGAAGTATTTCTGCTGAAATTAGAGACGCACAAAGGCAGAATTGACTCAAGATCTGAAAGCAAAATTCCCAGAGATTTTGCGAGCAGAATTACTGTGCGATACAAAGGCTACAAATCAGCTAGAAGAACCAGTTTCATCATTTATGTATTGAGTCTAGTTGATTGTAGTAGGAGTTTCAATATTGTATCTTATCAGCTTTCATAGAAGCAATTGTAATAAGTACACGTTGTTCAAGCTAGAGTTAACTTGAAGCTTGTAGAAATTAGCTAGAGGCTAGTTGATACAAAGTGATTAGAGTAAGTCCTAGGATTACAAAAGAGTTTATTTTGTAAGTCCGTTTGGCTCAGAGTTTTTAGTGAAGAGTTTGAGCAAATCCTACTGAGGAGTAGGTCGTGGTTTTTTCACCTTTTGAGCCAGGTGTTTTTCACGTAAATATCTCTGTGTTTTTTCTTTACTGCTTTTATTATTCCGCAACAGTAGAAGTTGGAACACAAAGAAGAACCAGGTTCTTCTTGTGAGACAGCACTCGAAAAATTGGGTACCCCACATTTAACCTATATTCGTGTGTGGTATTGACGTCTAAAACATCAAGGTCGTTTACTGAAAGTGTTTATTTAAGTCAAACTTAGGCACCCTTAGGCCATTATTATGGAACAAAGTGTTCTGAATTCAACCCGAACACTTCCGAAACCAAACCAACCGGCTCAGAAAGTCATAAAATAGGAAAAGCACATACGTTTTAAAAAAAAAAGGTGAATGGGGTTCTAGAAAGCAAAATGACCGGTCTTGTCGTTACAACCCAAAACCATTTACAATTTGGACCTTTTCTTTAAGCACATCTATATATTCGCTAGCCTGGACAATATGAATAGGAGTTGTATTTTCTAATTTTCATTCTTTTGTATTTTCTTTGATTTCTCTGTTTTCATTTTCTTTCACACTCTCCATAAGTTTGGTTTACCCGACTAATAAGTATTCAAAATATATGTGCACCTTCTGGCTTTTCGATGGTTCCATTCAAAAGTTATCCTTGACTCTTGACTTACTCTTCTAACGGCGTAAGTGCTTTTGGAGGTAAAGATTCCAAAAGATCTAGCTAAGAACAAAAATGGGATTCGGCTCATAATATAGGTGCCAAAGAAGAAGTTAATAGGATTAAACGTATTGGCTAAGCATAATTTTATTTAAGGTAGCATAAAATCTTAATGGAAAACCAAAGAAATGCTTATGTCATCTTCTAGACTCACAAAGCTTAATCATTCCACTTCGACCAACACACGTGGAAAATTTTATACTAACACAGAATAACACAAAATAAAATCTAGACCTCGTGTTACACAATGCACATGAACCATTCGAGACGGTTCCATTCCAACTCTCTATTTAAAGCAAGTAAGAACATAGTCAAGTCATATTAAGCATTAAGCACATCATGAACAAATGAGTCAATAAACTGAGAGAGGGCGTCATAGACAAACTATTCAATCTTTCATGGCATCAAATTTCATCATGCTAGGAAAGTAATTTTCATACTAAGGTCTAAATATGCTAGAATCAAATCAAACAGGTAAAAAGTCACATAGGAGCACTCAAGTTTTCTTCCTTTAGTTCTATTATGAAAAAACAAAAATACTCGATTCAGGATACATCCCTTAACAAAGAACCGGTGCCCAAAGAAAAATCAAGGAAGTATCTACCTACGACTAGCTATAAAAAAATTAGTTTTTAATCCCTTAAGAAAGTTGTTCAAGAGATCCATCGTCGGGAAAATTCAAATCATTTTTGGAATTTTTGGAATTTTTTTATCTTTTTCCTTCTAAAAAAAACAAACTACTAACACTATGATACAAGTTTATACTAGTATGCTACTAATTATCAAAAGCAAGCTAACATAAAAAACTAGCTACCAATCGCAAATAGGAAGCTAATGTTAATACTAGTATATTACTATGATCCGACGTGAGCCCCCCACCCCGCACTTAAAAGGTGCAGTGTCCCAATGCACATAAAAAAATCAAATAGGAGGGTGGAAAGAAGGAACTCTCTGGTCAGAGAAAAAAATCAAATAGGAGGGTGGAAAGAAGGAACTCTCTGGTTAATCTGACACATTCGGTTGGTACACTAAGCCGTCTTCATAGGACTCCTCATCAATAAATCTTCGATCCTACCTCAATCCCTAAGACCTAGATCCACCTGCAGTAACATCCTCAGCAATGCCCTCAGTAGCCAATAGGCTATCGACCTCCTCATCAGCCTCGTCCCTTTTAGGAGACGGTGGATCCGTGTTTCGTTCCTTAGAAGAGTAAAGGGGGCTACCAGGTGGCAATCCCAAGAGCTGCTTCGTTGAGCCCAACAATGGACAGTCTTCCTATGTAACTCCCACCTTTTGCAAAAGCAGGATCATCATACAATACATATGGTAATGCAGATTGTCATCTCATTCTTGCCTAACAACAGTACTCATCCCGGGCTTATGCTCTAGCTACAATGCAAAAATATCTAGCAACTTCATCGGCGCAAGCACAACCTCATTAGACTCATAATAAATAGGCACCTCCCTCCTGAGCATATACTTTGTCTACAGGTTCCCATAGAAGAACCTCCTCAAATCTCTTTAGAATCAAGTGCGGCTCATCTCATCGAGCATCAACTGAAAAATATTGATAGATTTCCCCATCATCAAGAAGAAATCAAACAAACCCTCGCTCCCGTGAACTCTAAAGTATGCTCATAGTAAAGGTAGGAGACTGAACAAGTTCTACCAAACCTTAGCCGTCCAGTTGAAGTCAGTCTTATACAGCTCCAAGTGGGTGTTATTGCAAACTGAATGAGTCCACTTAGCTACAAACTTCTGAAACATTCTCGGGTTATGATTCGAGAACCCTAAAAATCCATAAAGCTTTTATCTATACGCCTCTAAATAGGCATCAATTTGGCAAAGTTTCAGTTGGCATACAATTCCTTAACCATGCTCCGATTCGCAAGCCCAGGAGATTCTAGCAGATGCTCCAACTCTAACTCCTTCATTTTGGCTAGAACAACGGGAAAATTCTTCTCCAATTCTATGTAATTTATGACCGCCTTAGAAATATACCGCTCGTATAACACAAACAAATGCTACCACTTTTTAGAATCATAACTATCCAATTAGAGTACTGGATGAGGCACCCGAGGTTCCCTTTCAGAAGTCTTAGCCACTTGCTTTCCCTTCCCTACGTTGCTTGAAGCAGCTTCACATTGCTTGCATTTTTGTGTGGACGGGGCAGCAATGGAAGGGTTTTCAGTTCTCTTTTTCTTGCTTTGACGTTCACGATCCATTGTGTACCTAAACCAGCAAACAAAGTAAGCCTCATTAGATATATCTTTTAAGATCACACAAAACAAAAAAGGTAGGATCGAGATGAACCCGCACGATTCAAGCAATGATTTGGGTACTCAAGACTTTCTCTTAGCAATCAACACAATACACATGTAGCAGACACCATAATAACATACAATATAATGCACTTAACTAGACCTCGAGCCAAAAAGACAATTCAATCATAACATGTGTGACCCTTAGTTATTACACATTTACATACTCGACACTACGACCTTCAAAAAACCCTAAAAAGGTAACAAAGACACAATACAATACAATTGCAAGTAGTGAGGTAATCATACGCGCCCTTCGCACGCGACTCGTGCACGCACATCGATATTTGTGCGGCGCTGCCTAAGTCATGGCATACATGTGGAATGGTTCAATTCTCCCTTAGCGTGTCGCAAAATTACTTCTTAGCACCCCACACCTATTTCTAAGCATGAAAGAACAATTCTCGACTACTCACATTTCATCAACGATCAAATTCTTTGTTTTGGCATTTTGTCGAACACATATTTAATTCCAACTTTTTAAACAATGGGGCAAGAATTTTATTCTTCCAATTTTATGAGGCGGTGGGATTTATATTTTTCCACCTTATATTCATTTATATATTCAAGTATTGCACACAAATTTTGCAATAGATCTCGCTCAAAACGTAAGTAGTCACAAACCTAACCTAAGGGAGTGAGGAAGGGAAAGGTTCGCACTGTTAGGGAAATTAAGGCGAGAAGAAAGAGGAGAGCAGAAAGGAGCAAAGAAAAAGAAAATTAAAAGAGAGGGAGAGACATACCTATGTGCGGTAGAAGTGATGGGCGAGAGAGAACAGAGAGATGAACGACAAAGAGAGAACATGGAGAGGGTTGGATTTGGTTTTTGTTTTGTGTTTGAATTTTTGTCTTATTTTTGATGGATTTGGGTTAGTGGGGAAACAATTCCAGGATATGGGTAGGTGGGGAAAAAAAGTAAAGGGTATATGGGGTTGGGTCGGGACGGAGCGCGTCAGGGAAAAAGAGAAACTGGGCAAAAGAAATAACTTACCTTGGCTTATCTGTTAGGGGAGCACAACACGCCAATGCCAAAGGTAGCCCCGAATATTTTTCTCCTGATCCTAGTGTTATACTGAGCGTCTAGCACCCAACTTGGGGCAGATTTCTCTCGGGCTTCAGTTTTTGCGACTTTTTTCTCGTGCAGTTCGGACCCGTGTCTTCGCACTGTACTTTCACATGCCTATGCCACTCTACTACCTATAATTATATAACACTAAAAACTAAAGAAATTATCAAAAACACTATTATAACAAGAAAAAAAAATCTACAATAAATAATAAAAATTGGATTTCCTCCCAGCAAGCGCTTGATTTAACGTCGCATCATGATGTAGACTCTCACCTAATCATTGGCGATATCACCTTTGACTTTTGACGATCGAAGTCACCTCCATAGTAGTGCTTTACTCTTTGTTCGTTCAATAAGAATGTTCGTTCTCCATCTAGGACTTGCAACTCCATGCACCATGTGATGTGATTCTCTGTACCTCAAATAGGCCTGACCACCTTGATTTGAGCTTCCCCGGAAAAAGTCTCAACCTTGAATTGAACAAAAAGACCAATTGAGCTGGCTTGAACTCTTGATTTTGAATATGCTTATCATGTTAATGCTTGGTCTTCTCTTTGTACAACTTAGCAGTCTCAAAGTCGTGCAACTTAAACTCATCAAGCTCGTTCAATTGCAACATGTATTTTTCAACCAATAAGCTTTATGCTAGAGTTCCACCGACAAGTGACACGCCTTCACATAAAGAGAGGCCTTAATTGGAGTTTTGTAAACAATCATAATACGCCCATAAAGCATCATCAAGCTTTGCATCCCAAACCTTTCTACTCACACTAACCGTCTTCTCAAGAATTTTCTTTATCGCTCTATTTGACGCATCAACTTTACCACTAGTTTGAGGATGTTAGGTGGTTGCAACCTTGTATGCGACCCAATATTTTGCTTAGAGATTATCTAGCAGCATGTTACAAAAGTGTGTGCTTCCATCACTTATCAACATGCGGGGGTGCCGAACCTTGTAAAAATGTGCTTTTTCACAAAGTTCGCCCAACCTTGGCATCTTTATTAGGAAGATCTATGGCCTTCACCTACTTCGACATATAGTCAACATACATCAAAATGTATTTATACCCATTTGACGAGGGAAACGAACCCGTGAAGTCTATTCCCCACACATCAAAACTTTAAATGTCCAAAATGCCATGCAATGGCATCTCATGCCTTTTTGTAATCGTTCTAGTTCTCTGACACTTATCCAACTTCCTCATGAACTCATGGGTATCCTTGAACAACCTAGGCCAATAGAAGCCCGATTGAAACACTTTCGTGCTATTTTGTCACCCGCATGGTGGGCACCATAAGGTGACACATGGTAGTCAGGTAAGATATCATTCATATCAGACACCGACATACATCTCCTCATAAACTGATATGTGCATACTTTGAGCAAGAACAATTCATACTACATATAGGATCTCACATCCCGTAAGAACTTCTTTTAAACATGAGGTTCAAGGTCCGGTGGCATGTTTCCACTCGCCAAGTAATGCATACCATGGCATATTCTCACTAGTAATAGATAACAACTACTCATCAGGAAAGGTCTCCTTGATCAGACTTATCTCAGTTACATGATTTCGAGTTTCCAAAAAGGACAAGTGATTGACCACTTGATTCTCTGTTCCTTTACGATATTGGATCTCCAAGTAAAATTCCTACAGGTGTAAAACCCAACAAATTATCCTTGGTTTAGCATCTTTCTGTTCGAATAAATACCTAATGGTTGAATGGTCTGGTGTAGACGATGCCTTTGGTGATATCCAAGTAAGCCCAAAATTTATCAAACGCCCAAACTACAACAAGAAATCCTTTTCGATCATAATATAATTTATTTGAGAAGGAGTAAGGGTCTTGATTGCATACTCATAGTAAATAGAATGAATCATTTTGTTCCTTCTTTGGCCCAAAATGGCCCTAACTGCACCATCGATGGCATCACACATCATGTCGAATGGCTCATTCTAGTCCGGAGTCACTACAATTGGTGCATTCACTAACGTCTTTTTAAGATCCTAAATTACTTTAGACAAGCATCATCAAACTTGAACAACACATCCTTTGTTAACAACCCGCACAATAGTGTCACAACTCAGCCGGTTATTTTATGTATTTGTCACGACCCGTTTCCGGGTTGTGATGGCGCCTGTCGTGGAACCAGGCTAGCCAACCTTTACAACAATACTCAATTCATTTACTA
>MDKH01149100.1:0-45348 GCA_005239495.1 Nicotiana undulata | reverse complement strand
CTATTTGGTTTCTTTCTTGGTGACCGAACTCGGGTTCTTCGATGTTGAGAGTGGTGATACCGGGACCACCTCATCGACCATGAACATCTCTTTTGCAGCCTATTTCTCTCCGTAAACTTTTTTATCCTTCCAATGTGGGGAATTTCAACGCCTAATGTAGTGTCGAGGGTACTGCTCTCATGTTGTGAATCCAAGGCATCCTGAATAAGGCATTGTATCTCATATCTCCTTCGATTACGTAGAAATTTCTTTGCTGAACGGTTTTGGAAGTGTTTACTAGCAGGGTTATCTCCCATTTAGTGGTCTCACATGCCATGTTAAACCCGTTTAAAACTCGGACTGCAAGCACAATTTGGTCTTGTTGACCCAGCTATTCCACGACCTCGATCTGATGATATTGGCCGAGCTACCTGGATTAATTAGCACACACACTCAAGATTTATTTATGAGGAGAGATATTACCAGTGCGTCATTGTGTGGTTCCACGATGCCTTTAGCATCCTCATCGTTGAAAGATACGGTTCCCTATGGTACATAATCTCGCGTCCATTTTTCTCTTGTAATGGACACTTTAGTGCGCTTTAACATCGTCCCCTAGGGGACGTCAACCCACTAATGATCATGTTGATGACGTGTTGAGGCTCCTCTTGCTCGATCTGCTTGTTGGAGTCTCTGTTCCTGAAATGATATTTGGCTCGATCACTTAAAAATTCTCGGAGGTGTTCGTTATTGAATAACCAGACTACTTCTTCTGTCAGTTGTCGGCAATCTTCGGTTTTGTGGCCGCGAGTGCCATGATATTTATACATTAGGTTGGGGTCTCTTTGGGCATGGTCGAATTGTAACGGTCGGGGCCACTTAGTATCTTTGATTCATCCGGTAGCTGATACGATGCCGGCAGCATCGATGTTGAAGTTGTACTCTGATAACCTTGGTGCTTCCTTAGACCCAGTAAAAACCGTTTTTGCTCATGAGTCCCGTTGTTACGTCTGGACCCATTACCCCTTCGATCACCAGTGTATGGTTGATAACGGTATTTATTTGATCTCGATTCATGATTGATGGCCCTTTTGGATGTGTCACTAGTCTTGACGGGACAAACAGGCTCGGAAGGGGCCCCAAGTTGATCGTTGTTTACCCTGATTTTGGATTGATACCGGTTATGGACGTCGGCCCAAGTTACCGCCGGGTATTCTATCAAATTTTTCTTCTACTTGGAAGATTGCTTCTTCGACCCTGATTTTGCTTGCTTCGGGTATTGAGTCCTTGGGTGAAGGCCTGAACAACCCAATCATCTACGACCGGAAGCATATTTATCTGTTCTATTTGAAACCTTGATTTGAATTCCCTGAGCATATCGTTATCTCTTTGCTTTACCTTGGAAAGGTATGATTTTCTGGTCTCAACCTTGATGGCCTCGACGTGCACTTTTACGAAGGCATCTACAAGCATAGCAAAACGAGTCAATAGAATTATGCGGTAAGTTGTGAACGGACTCGATTTCATCATCTTCCAAGCCATTTCCTTTGATGGCGCACATATAAGTGGTCACATGTTCGTTTGGATCGGTTGTCCCATTATACTTGTTGATACCCAATTTTTCCTCTAATTATTTTTAATTTTGCATATATACCTTCAAAATCAGTTTTTATAATAATTGGTATTTTTCTATAATTTTTTAATATTTTTATTAATTTATTCTAATTTATCCAGTATTTTTATCTCCAATAATTAATCATAAATTGCATTACAAATGATTTCAAAACATTTCTTGGCTTAATATATCATTTTTGATTCTATTAAGATTTAATTATTTCACAAATTAGCCAAATTAGAATTATTTGGCTATAATTGCAATAACTTTGCAATTATAGTCTAATTATATATTTTGTGCTATTTTTACTCGATAATCAGTCATTTGTATATGTTTTAATACTAATTAATCATTTTAATTTCATCTATTTAGCCTCAATTTCATTTTATGTAATTATTGGCCATTTTTATTAATTATTTAGCTATTTTTATGGGTATTTAACTTTTAGCCACTTTAATTCTCAATTAAACCCAATTTACCCGGACTCCTAACCCAATTACACTACCCAACAGACCCAACCCCAATTAAACTAGCCCAAAACCACAGTCCCAAATCCTAACAATACCCGATCCAACTCCGCCCAAATCCTCATTTCCCCCTCTCACTCTCTCGTCACACTCCGCCGCCCTCTCCCCTCATCTCTCTAAAGCTCTCTTTGCTAAACCTAGCTCATCTTGCCGGCCACCGCTTCGCCGGTGACCATGGTCGTCTCACCACCACTCCTAGCATATGGCTCTCCTCCCACGCCGGTTTGACACTGTCCTAAGGCTCTCAAGAGAACCTGGAGCGGTTCAACTCCCACTTATGGCCTTTCATGCCGTTCTCCGGCCATCTACGGCCGTCCGAGTAAGATTTCCTCATTTTTTCGGCTAGAACCAGTGGTTCTTTAGCCGGTTCTCCTTCTCTTTGGGTTGTCTCTATGAAACCCTAACTATCAGTCTCTGATTTTCATAGATCTATAACAGATCTTGGCTTATTCCGAGCTATTTTTGGTGTTTTCAAAAAGGTTTTCGATTTTCATGAAGTGACTCTTCACCTTCCAACTAGGGTTTTCAAACCTCTTTTTTAAAAATGATTTCACTTCGGATTTTAAGTATTATCTTATGATTTTTATTATGTTTAAGATTTATTCGAGCTTTTTCCCTTTGTGTTTGAGTTATTTCGTTCCCCAAAGTCTTGGCTTTAATTTGTGGCTCTGAGTTTGTTTTCGATAACAGGCTTACCTGTTCTATTATGCTCACTATGTTCTCATGAATACTCTGTGATTTCATGATTTTTACCCCATGTTTGTTTGTTAGGGTTTTCGGCTGCTATTATCCCTGCTTATTATGTGGTTCTACTCTATTTGTTTTTGTTCATCGATACCTCTGAATCTTTACTTCTCCTGCTTGTATTATGCTTATTCAGTAATTCATGTTTGCTCTACGTAAATCCCTAATTCCGTGTGATTTTACCCTATTCTAATTACTAGGGTTTCTGATGCTCGCACATTACGTGTTTATTCCGTGTAATTTGTGTTGATTCCTAAATCAGTACTACTCCTATTTGAATCCCTAATTTCCCTGTGATTGATTTCCTTTACTGATTTCCTGTGGTAATATCTTTACTAATTTCCGACCTTTAGTTTATTTCCTGCCTTATTACATGATTGGCTACAATGTCAATTGATTATTTCCTTAATTAAGACCTTATGGACTTGACCCCAATTTCTTACTTTGTACCTGCTATATTCGAAGTCTTTCCTTATTTGTTGTACATGATTTCTTTCCTTACTTGCTACCTATTCTGACCGTTTGAAATTAACTCCCATAATTAATGGAGTACTTGTACTGATTTTACACTAATTAATTTTTTAAGTTCCATAATTACTGGACAGTATGATTCTTACCTTATTTTACCTAGCTTCAAACTATTATATATACTACTCTCATTAACAGTCTTAAAGAGAACACATATTGGTTCAATAGCTCTCTCTCTCACAACTAAAAGCTTTATGCTCTCTTTCTGTGTTACCTGTTACTGTTCTCAGTTAGTCGGCTGCAAGCCAAGGCTAACTATTGTGCTCTCCTATCCTCTACTTTGTGTTTACTGTCCTCTTCACTGGTATGTTCTAATTTCAATTCAAGTTCCCAAACCAATATGTTTCTTTTGCTGTTTCAATTCATTGTGTTTCTAATATGCTTCTATCTACTGTTTTGTTGTTCAACATGCAATTAAACTCTTTGCCTCATTGCTTCATCTAGTATGCCAAGTTATGTCTTACATTTTAATGTTCAACATATTTTCATGAACTCATAACCTGTCTCAATATGATTCTACCCTATTTCTATACTTGTGTACTGGTTGTTTAGTTAAGGCATGCCTCTACTGATTTGCTACCTTAAGTTATTTTGATGTTTAGTATAAACCTATACTATCTCCTAGTCCCATGAGTCCTCTAAGATATTACTGATTCTATAAATATGCTCCTGAATCCATGTCCTACTATCTGCACCAAGTGCAAAATACCTTTGCCTATTATGTGTTCACCATCATGTGCTTTATGTGTTCCCAGTCCCCCACAGCCCCTAGGTGAATGTTTGTGGTATTGAACATGTCTTGGGTCTGTGATCTGTGAATGTTACTAAACCTATTTTGGTTATGCGTTTGGTCTATTGTGTGTCAATTATCCTGCTCCCTTCAAAGTTGTTTTACTGAGTTTAGTTTTCCTTTATTTTACAAAACTATTTTTTAACAAGTCTCTTTTCAAATCATTTTCCTACTAAAACCTTTTCAAAACTATGTCAAGCACTCTCACTCTACTCTTAGGTCCTTAAGTTTTTCCCCCTTAGTGTGTGACTGCTTTGGGACCCTTGAGCTCCCTCTGAACTCTGACACACTAAGGCTGGCCCTTCCACACTGCACTTACTCTACTATGGCTATGAAATCTGGGTGTGAGCACTGCCCGGGATCCCTTGAGGTCCTTAGGGAACTCTGACACACCCGGATTATGAGAAAGTGTGAAACACAATCTGGCATTGAGGATATGGAGATCTGGGCCTATATTGCAGGCTCCCTATAGATAACTTCTTATTTTTTTCTTCTGTTTATGTAATTCCTTCAATATTGGTTTGCAATAATTATTGTAAACAAATATTGGGGATGTCTAGTGAAACGAGGAGGGTATATATATATTATCTAATTATCAATGGGTAGAGATCATGCCTTAGGACTTTTATATCGTTCATACGCGTATCCATGTGTTAGGACCAACATGCTCCTCATTAAAATCATACTAGATATCATGTCCCTAGGATTCCATGTCTGTTGTTCATCCATGCTCATGGTGATCACTTATAAATACTTCTCTTAGGTTAATAAACGACATCAATAAAGAGTTGTTACTCATATACATTCATAACTCATGCTCTATGAAACCACGCCTTTATAAATTCTGCTACTTGCACTAGATACCATGCTCTTAGGATTACTGTTTCAGCATCTCAATTGACATGTATATACATTGACCATTTAGAAATCCTTCTCCTAGGATAACTAATGTACACTGCCGCTACATAGATCCTGCTTAACAACTCAGTAATCCTTTGTGCATCTAGAAATTATGTCTTAGGAATTCTGCATATTCTGAAATCATCTTGAGCATTCAGAAATCCTGCTTTAGGAATCTGCATCTAAAATCATGCATACTCGCTCAGTCAAACCTAATTAAACTGTTGATGCATGAAAAAGGTATAAAACAGTCTCCCCCGTGTTTTAAACAAACTAGCAAACAATTTTGTGTCTCTTGCAAAACCTAGAACAACATGATTTAGGTAAAACAACTCCTACACTGTTTTTCAATAATTCCGGTGACAATTGAGTATTAAGCCACGCCTAGGCAAGCCTTAGGTAATTAAGGTTGTTAAAGAACTGGAATGCGCTTCTTTCATGTGTACTGTCTAACTATCATCATGCTTAAAATCAGTAGGCAAAAATGGATTAAGACTTCCTCTCCGATTTATGCAATAAATCTTCCTCTTTGTTATTATCACTTAGATACCATGCTTTAGGATCTAAATTAAAACCAAGACCTTAACTGTGTTTGAGTCATGCTGATTCTTTGTATTATTTGTGGAGGTACTTGAGCCCTTTCCTGTTTACATGTTATCCCCTTATCTGCAGTCCTGTCTGTTTTCTATATGTCGCCTTAGTATTTTACCTTTAAACCTGAGGGTCAGCCTAGAACCTCCCTCATAGGATAGAAGTCCTAAACTCCTCTGGGACTAATAGGAAGGGACGGGTAACATCATGCAATATAGGTCGTGACCAACACTCGCTCTAATTACCTTTACGGGGTGGAAAAGGTAGATATAAATATGGTGACCGGTGCGTTAATACCACGTGTAGCCCCTCTTCGAGGAGTGTCATACCGGGTATTGCATTAATGTGATCCATATTACAAACAATCCTATGATACCCCTACCATATAGACATGTTTAGGCTATAATCCTCTTCAAAATCTATTAGCTATTTTCAAACTAGTAACATATGTGTGCTTAGACTATGAATTTCAAAATCCCCTGCTATTTGGACATTAATTGTTTACTTGCTAGTTGTACAAGTTCACAAATGTTATTTGGCCGGGAACCACACTTGTGGATTCTGAGGGGTGCCTAACACCTTCTCCTTAGGATAATTTCAAGCCCTTACCCTGTCTCTGGTTGTCAAACTTAGTATGTCAAACCCTTTGACCGGCCTCGAAAGGAGTGTTGGAAAAAAGAGGGCGCGACAATACTTCCGAATTTTAGGCATACAAAATTTCTTTAGGATCGACTTCGGAGCTGCGCTCAGAGGTAAAGGCTTTTGGACAAGCTTTTTGGAATCTAGGACCTGTAGTATCGGCGGTGCTCCCTGGATTTTGGTCCCACGCTCTGCTTAACCTGGCCTTTCTGTGGCCGGCTCATTTCTACAGGCGTTTTCCCGGATGATTTGGGCTCAACTCTGCTGGGAACTCGGCTTTGGTTTTGCAACTTGTCTATCACTGCTTGTTGAGCCTGTAACATTTCGAAGATAACGCACAAGTTGATACCATCACCTTTACCGTCATGTGTACTCCGGGCTCCCCTGCGAATGCTACTTTCGGGGTCAGTATGCAAGTTTGCTTCGATAGCCACGTGTGAGTTAGCATCGATTAGATTAGTGTCTCGGACTTCGTTGGGGTCAGTAGGGGGTACCTCGTTGCTGGGTACCACGTTGTTGTTTTCTCGTGGTGGTCGGACTCAGCTTCCACGTTCAAATGAGCAGATTGGGAGTTCGACATTTTTAATTTGACCTGATATTAAAAGCTCAAAGAACAAGTGTAAAACAGAGTGTGTTATGGAAATTTGTATCCATTGCTACTATTATCCTTAGCCCCATGGTGGGCGCTGAGCTGTTAATCCGAAAAAACATATAATAATTAAATTTGTAAGTGGTTAAGGATACGTGGGTTAATTCAATACAAACGATAAATTGTGTTAGATAAAATAGATAAAGGACGTAATAAATTACCAAACCAATCAAGAGGAGTTACATCAGACTTAGTAACAACTTAATGAATTGTCAGCCTTCGGTCATAGGCTCATGTTACTGATGATTTGATGAACAAAAGTAAGAACTTTGAATAACAGAGAAAATAGGAGTATATTGCTTTGATGTGCGTGTTGCAAATTGCAATGTGTCTAATGAATAATCAGACCCACTTTATATAATAGGGGAGTTTTACTCTAAGTACAATTCCATAAAGGGTAAAAATCTTTTACTTAACTTATCACCGGTTCTCTATCGATACGCGCCGAGATTCATGCCGTGACATCCGGCTGGTCACAAATATCACGGCCTTTTGTTAATTATCTAGTAATGCTCTCTGAGGCGTTTGGGATTCAAACCGATCCTGGGGGTCATGGCCCCGATACTCCTGAGGGGCAGGCGTTTTGCCCGGACCCCGGCTTGAGGGGCTCCTTACCTCGATTCCAGTTCCTTATCGTCATGTCTCTCGCTTCGTTTACTTCATCGGAAATCGAGGCGTCTCATGGGCTCGATCTCGTACCCATACACCTCTGTTTGTGAGAATACACTTAATATATTATTATTGATTTATTTCACTTAAATTGGTAAGAATGGGATTATTTCTAGAATAAGAAATCTGCATAAGATATTTCAAATTTCAAGAATGTCTATTGGCAACCAGTAGAGGGAGCAAATGTGCATGGGAAGGGTAAAATCAATTCAATTATAAATTATTAGAAAACTCTAATGCATGGAAGCTTCCTTGATAAAGGCAACAACCCCATGATTCATGCATGCAATAATTAAATAAAAACAAATAGAATCATTTGAATGAAAAACTAAAAATCCTTTGGTCGTTTGTTCATAAGACAATCTCACGTGCGCAGAATGTCTTTAGTTCTTCTCTCCCCAATCGAACAAAAATTAGATTCAGACAAATTTATCAAGCTATTTTTTTTTAGTTACAGTCCCGTACGTTGTCGGTTCAGATTATCAACCGACATTAACTAGCTAGCTAGAAAATAGAAATGATGTCAAAATGAACACGTAATTGTAAAGTGAAAGGAGATATTTATTCGGAAGCAAACTTACCTTTGGGCAGGAGAGTCACCGGTCCGGATAATTTTTGAAAAAAATATAGGAATTTTTATCTCCTAGGTTGATATTTTATTTATTTTAAATAAATATTGTTTTAAAAATTATTTTTTATAATTATTTTTTAGTTTTTATAGTCAAATATTTAGTTATGGCCACCTTCTATCTTTAAGTCATAAAATATACTTTGTATTATTTTTCTTTCTCATTCTTTCAAATTTTTTCTCTCAACCCAGTTTCCTCCATGAATTTTCCATTCCATTCCACAGCCAAAACAGATCGTTGAAGTTTGTGAAGTAGGGATCTGCAGCATCTCGAACGGTAGTTGCTTCTCAGTCTTCGAATTTTCCATCCCATTCCATAGCCAAAACAGATCGTTAAAGTTGGTGAAATAGGGATATGCAACTTTTCGTGATCATACTCCTCAATTTCTGATCTCGACGGTAGTTCCTTGTGTTGGAATTATAAGCAGTGATTGGAATGGAAGACATCGAAAATGACGACGAACAAGACGATGAAACAGTATTTGTGCTGCAAAAGATGTTTGGTTAGGGTTGCAACTCGATGAGACGACATTAGGGTTGTTCTTAAACAAAGACGGCAGAGTTTGGGGCTGAGCAACTTGAAGATTCTGGTATATTTTTTTAAGTGCATTTCAATGTATCTTGTTGTATTTCCATGTATTTCATTGCATTCATTGTCTTTTTTTCATTGTATCTTGTTGTATTCCATGTATTTCATTATATTCTCGCTATATTCCATGAATGTATTCATATAATTTTTTTAATTAATATAATTTATGTATTTAGATGTATATATGTATTCAAAATGTATTTGCAGTATGTATATTCATATGTTTTTGTACTATAGATGACATGCTATACTTCATGTATTCAATGTATTTTTATGTATTTAACTATATTCAATGTAATTATATAATTTCTCTGAAGATTGATATGTTTTTGGGGTGCTTTTCGGTTGAGAATCTTTTTTATAACTGGAAATACAAAATTTGTGTGTTATAATTGAGTTTGTTGAGTTATATTAGGAGTCTATTATGTTTATTGATTCACTTTCCGTTTAAAAATAGTTGTAATCCCATGTTTCACACCGTGAATACAGTCCAATACAATCGAATACAAAAATCTGTCTAACTGTAATCCTTTGTTTCACGCCTAAAAATGCTATTGTATTTATGAATACAATAACTTAAATACATCGAATACACTCTAAAAAAAATTGAAAACATAGCTATAGGAAATAACATAGTAAATGATAGCTATAACTAACTAATAACAACTAAATAATAGTGGTTTGTGAAAATTTCCTAAAAATATATGTACATATATGTATATATTTTACATAATTGATATATATTTTGAATAACATTCTAAGATCATAGCTGTATTGATTTATTTGGGAGCACAATTTGACTTTTAGTAGGTTGTCTGAACTCGATTCCACCTTAGTATTTGTTCTAAGTTTTATTTGATAGTGATGTCCGCCGCTATCAAATCCTAAACCCGTTTCTAATTGTGTTTAAATATGTTTTCACTTTGAGCACAAGGTCGGTCTAACCCACGTGGAACAATTAATTGGAGATTGAAGTGAATAAATGTCTTCATATAGTTTCGTTAAGAACTAAGATTAACAGGAGATTGAAAATCTTGGATAAGTTCAAGAGAATGTGGAGTGCTTAATTAAGCTTGCTTTTTGTACTTAAAATCATAATTAAAATAAATGTGTGTCATGATTGAACTCGAATTTCAGTAATTCTTTTACAGATTTTACTTTTATGAAACAGTTTTTTATACATACATGCATGATAAGTTTGAACCACGATCAATTATATAAATAATTATTACATTTCATAATAATACTATAGGAGGGTAGGGGCTGTATCCTCCAACATTTAAATGTTACAATATGTGAAGATTAATTGGGTGGAAGACTATGAAGATTACAATTAGGTATGGTCGCCCCCTACCAATATATGTTGCTTATAAGTAATAATCATATCGAATACCAATAATGTCATCATTGATTTTACCTTCTTCTAAAAAAAATTATCATGTGTTTCCAACGGCAACAAAAGTGTTTGTCGTATGTGGGCTTTTTAGAGTGTTTTATTATTAAGATTGACGTTCAATATCACGAAAGTTGTGACATGATGTTTTCTATAGTCCTAAGGTATCAAATTTTCTTGTCGGATAAGTTTCGACACGCACGAAAGGTGTAATGATCTGGGCAGTATTTATATGTCTTACCTTCTTTTTTAGTAAGTTAAAAACAGAATGTCATTTGTTTACCTTTAGTAAATTTGTAATTTAAACTCTAATTTTACCTTTAATAATAATTCCTTGTAAGAAATAAATAGTTACACACAAAGCATAAAGTAAAAGAAATACATTTCACTTGGACTTCGATTCTAATAATATTATTTATCTATAATCGCGAACTTAATACAAGATCCCGATCATATGGGAGAATGTGTTGCTAATAATGTTGAATGCTTCACCCATTACTTAATTAGTGTTCAAATTTTGCTTAATTATTCTCGAATCTTTATTGGATCAACATCTTTAAGGACCTAGATTGACCAAAATTTGAAAGAGAAATACAAAATTTCTTTACCAATTTTAATAAGGTGATTGTTGAATTCGATTGTCGATGCTCTTAATTCAACCATGCCTAATTTATGTGAATTTGTTACGATTATTGGGGAATATTGTTTGTCTTTAAAGAATCAATTTCATGATTTGTTCTTCCATTGGACTAGGCAAGATGCTAGCTCACTCTCTTGCTGCTCAGGTTACTTTATCGTATGCATCTCGTGTAACTTGGAATTCCTAATTTCTCCTTAGCTTCTATCATTTGTTCTGATGCTTTTCATTTAGAACATGAATATTATCTTGATGTAACTCAATTTTGCCTTGATTATTTAATAAATATTTGTTTAAAAAATAAATAATCTATTATAACGCATAAGATTATATTGATAACGGAAAACAAAATAGTGTCATTTGAATATAAATTAAATTTTAGGTCATATAAATTAAATTTTAACATAAATTAAAATTTTGCGTATAGAAGTGGTGTTATGTCCAAAGAAAATGTCGCACAAGTTATATGTGCAAAACGTAACTGTTGGAGTGATCATAAAAACAGAAGCAAAAGTCGGTAGTGAGCCACACGGTCCCCACTCCCTATACATCTCCCTCTTCTCCTAAGCTTCTAAAATTAAAGCAGCTGACGCAAATTCCAATTTCACACTGGCCAATGACTCCATACTTCAAACACGTTAATTTTTCTTGACCCCCCCCCCCCAACATCCACCCGTGTGTATATATTATAAATATTCTTATCTTCATATTTCCACTCACATGCATTTGTTCTTTAAATTAGTCATATTACGTGACAAGACTATTCTATCAAAAAATGGGTTTTACTGAGCCAGAAATTATATGCAAGAAGCATCCAAATCATAAACAGCAGCCAGGAGTTTGTTCTTCTTGTCTAAGAGAAAGACTCAATAAGCTTTCTACTTCAACAATAATACCACTTTCTTTAGCATCATCCTCTACTTCTTCTTCTTCCACTTTTGATTCTCCCCGCAGTGGCAGCCACCGTCGGATCATGTCCGACGTTGTGGGTCCCTTCTCTTTCGTCAGCATCATCGGTGCCGCCGCCGCCGCCGGAGGCGGTTTGAAGAAGAGCAGATCAATAGCTTTTGTTGCAAGATCAGTTGGATTGAATGGGCAAAAGAAGAAAGAAGGGTTCTGGTCAAAGCTGATAAGGTCAACGGGGAAAAGATCCAATAGGGTTCTTGTGCATTGATATATATATATATATATATATATATATACGTTTCACTGTGAAAGATTTTTAATGCTATCAGTGAACTACAAGATGTAACATGTTATTATATATCATCTTTTGTACGTAGTCAATCTATCTTTATTTGCTATAAAAGCTAACTTTAATGGTAAATTTGATCACCAATAAGCAATCCCGTTATGTTAAATTTCACTTGGACTTTGATTATATTCTAATAACGTTTGTCTTAAATCTCAGCGATGACAAAAAAAAAAATATTACCTAGGTGGTTTCTTTCCATCCATTCAAGCCTTAATGGATAGAGTAACTTGGTATATTTTGTTGGCGGGAGGTGGAAGGCGAAGTCACATTGTTTTAAGTGTCATTTGACCACCCTTTCTCGAAAAATTACAATATGTATATAAACAAAGTATTAGATTTTAAAAGTATATAACAAATATTGAACATCATTTGCCGAGAAACTTTTTTCATTTTCTTCAAGTTTAAACGCTCTTAGGCAAAGTGACTTTACCACTAATAATAAATATCTCATGAAATTAGTCGAAGTGCTCGAACATCGCATTATTAAGGGGGGAAAAGTTCCAAACATAAAATAAAATCCCCACGTGTAAAGATATGAAACTTTTAAAAGCAAGGCCCATGTGCAGGCTGATTAATTGTGTTGATAACTGATAAGACAGTTCAACACCTCCTTTGCTTTATGATTTGCTTAATCGTTCTCAATCTGTATCACACCAACTCATTAAAGACCTCCATTTGACCAAACTTTTGAAAAACAAAAAAGAAACAAAGTAAAATGGTCAATTGATGTAATTTCTTCTATCTTTATGCTTCCATATTATATGCTACATGAATGTGATATTTTATTGCGCGAAGAAAGATAAAGATTGTAATACTTTAATTGCTTTAGTTAAAATATCTTGACTAGCTTAAAATGTTTTTTTAACAAGTGAAGAATATGTATGTAATATTATTCATTTTTTTTGTCTGAATATATTGATTGATTTATTCTTAAAGCTTGTAAGATTTTGGTATTAGAGAATATATATGTATTCACAACCAAGATAAATAAGTATTTACTTAACTTTATTTGGATGAATTTTTAGAACGTAGATGTTCTTTTCTTTTCATAAAAACTATCAGACTATTGTTTCCAATATATCGAAATTGAACATTAATTAAGTGGAGAGCTAATTTTAAGTAGTAGAATTGTTGCAATATAAAAGCATCGTTATGTCCTAAAATAGTTAATTGCAGTCATGGTGCAAAAAGTTCTTACTTCGTTCATTTACACAACTTTAAATTCATCTAAAAAAATATAGAATTCAGTTGAGACAGTGTAAAAGCACATAAACGATAAATACAATAACCGTTCATAAAAGTGAAATTAGTAATTTGAAGTAAGAAATTATATATGCTTCTATTAATTAATTACATTGACACACAATGTAACAAAAAAACCATTATCGATCGATATAAGCGCATAAATTAAGATACAAAAAGAACACTATTTTACAAAGGAATATTTGCAAACATAATTGTTAGAATAGGGAGGGGTTGAATTGCTTAGTACTAGATGTTATAGCGAGATAATAAGAAGTGCAGAATTAAAAAGCAAAAGTAAAGTGCATGAATTAAAGACACCAGAGTTTTTATATTGGTTCGGATTCAATGTGAATCCTAGTCCAGTCCCCTTGGGTTGCAAGGGAGTTCTCTGTCAGTGATTGAGTTTCTTGAGTACAAAGTGAATGGTGTAGTTTTACACCAACTGCTTAGTTTCTATGTCTCTCGTCTTTTGTTGATACGATGCCTCACCAGTGCTTGTCTCTCTTTCTTCCCTAACTAGTTACATAGCAGATCTAGTAGAGCTACAATGTTTGTTTGCAGTAGAACAAAGAGAGGGTAATTGGTTTGATCAAAGTATATTTCTTTAAGTTTGAGATGATCGTATATACACTTTCCAGGATGCTTTGGAGTTTGGAGAGATTTGCGAACCCAAGAAATTTAATCCTTGAAAGGAATCGAAGATTGATTCTTTCCAAGAATAAGGTTGAATTTAGTTACACTTCCTTGATGAGTGGACTTGATAGCTTTCCATCTTTAAGCCTTGATATACGCAAGATTTTCATATTTGCTTCGCCGGAACTTTAGCACTTCTTTCCTTCTATTGTTGATGGCTTCAATCATCGATATCTTCCTTCAGCTTTGATTGTGTAATTCTAGATCTTGATTGCTTTGGTTACGTAATTCCGGATCTTGATTTGCTTTGTTGATTCCTTGATGGCTTTAGTCAATCAGTCTTGATTGATACTTTTTTTCTTGCTATGATTATGATTGATTGCCTTGAGTCCCTACATTCAAATACACTTATATTATTCTTCATCATTAAAAGTAAAATCTAACAATCTTCTCCTTTGTTTATGATGACAAAATAATGTGCATAAGCATTAGTTAATTTCCCTGTAAGTTTACTCCCCCTCAATGGGTGCAGTTGATTCCCCCTCATTTAGTAGACTCATGTTGCAGTTGACTCCTCCTCAGTTAGTCGACTCGTATATGTACCTGCAGAAATTATATCCTTCCTTTTCTCCCCTTTTTTGACATCAGCAAAGAGGGAATAACGCTAAAACGGATAATTGCAACACACAACCATTAAACTAAGCATGCATAATTTAACTAAGGATGGCATGATAAGCATGCAGAGTAATAGGAAAAAACATCTAGTTGGATGGTTAACCAGCCCAAAATATCAAACACAAAAAAATTGTTTGAAGCTTCCATCACTAGTGACGCAGAAAATAGGTAAGAGTATTGCAGATTGCCTCTTTTAAACGATCAAAGTTGGCATTTACTTCAACAGTGACCCCATCAATCCTGTCATGAACTTCCTTGAATGCCTTAACTGCATTTTCTCGAAGTTGCTAAATGTTTACCCTTATCTTGGAGACGTCCGACCCTGTTTCCTTTGAGATTGGGTGAATATCACCAACAGTGGACTGAGTGAAAGTAAGGAGTTCTTGGATCTTGGTCAGATTGGAGTCAATAGCAGTCAATTTCTCAATGATAGCAGGATCACTTGCATTGTGAGGAGAGATAGAGGTTTTAACCTTGGAGTCAGGTTGAGCACTTTTTACTTCATTGTTCTGTTTCTTTACCCAAGAGCCCTTTACACACATATAACCCCTTACTAGCAAAAGCCCTAGCATTATAGGATTTTTATATAGAGACAGGAGGGTATTCTGAGATAGGGATATTATGGGCTTCTAGGATATAAGAGATGGACATTCCATAAGGCAGACTGGTGGGATCATCAGCACTCTCTATCATGAAATTTATGACCCAGGAGGATAGCTTGATCTTGAGTTTAGTCACTAGACAATAACACAAGGAAAGTGTCTCTTTGAGAGAAGGTCGAGAAAGATCCAGTTTGAGGAAGAAGAGTATTTGCAACAATGTGGGCTAAGATACGAGTTTCAAAATTGACATCACTAGGACCTAACTGGTTTGGGAGAGAATCAGAGGGACACTCAGCAATACAGTGTTTTGCTTGATCAAAAGAAATTTCAAAATCATTAGGCCAAGTGTTTTTGAAAAGCATTGGAAAACCAGAGCACTTACATGAGAAGATTGAGTCAAACGTAGCACAATCAAGAACAATGCGCTAACCCAGAACTAAGGATTCCAACCTATCAAGCTTACTAAAGCGAAGATTTGCATAGAACACTCTCACTAAAGGTTTAGAGATTTTAGAAGAGGGTAAAGAGAGGAATTTTGACCAACCCTAAAAAACAAAAAGATTATTTACCTTGCAATTGAGGGTTTCCATGACATCAACGGGCTTGTATTTTAGGGCAAGAAAGAAGTCCCTATTTGGGGAATCCCAACAATTTAGGTCAGATTCTAAGGAGCTTGAAAGGTCTAGTCTGGATTTTTTAGGAGTAAGGGTTTTGGAGGGTATTCCATGGGAATTTACCTCGAGATTTTTCTCCTCAGTGAGAGAAGTCTGAAAGTTCTATATGTGAAGAAGCAAAGCCTTCGGAGTGGTCAGATTCTAAGTCTACAGGTTTAGTGGGCTGAGATGAGGGTTTGCCTCTGGACCGAGTGCTTTTTCTGGTGGAGGTAGAAGGGGTTTTGGGATGTTTAGCCATAGGAGTACCTACTTTGAGAGAAAGGGTTTCTGAACAGAGTTTCTTAAGAGATGAAGGTGACGAAGTCAGAAGGAAAGGTTCAGAGTCTAAGAAGGAAAAGTTGACGGTTGAGTATATGAAAGGAAAGGGTGTCAGTGAAGTGTCATGATAATTGGTTTTTCTTTATTGGAAGCAGCAATTGATGTGAAAAGAGAGGGAAGAACGTAGGCGGTACATTAATAAGTACACACAAAATTTGAACATCAGTCATATGAGAAATTAAAAAAGACAAATAAGTCCTAATTTTTGAAATTACGAGAAATAATGCCAAGTAAATCCATTAAAACACAGAATTTATCTTCTAGTAAAGGCTTAGTAAAAATATCAGCTAATTGATCAATGGTACTAACAAATGATAGTTTTATATCACCTTTATAACATGATCTCTAATAAAATGATGATTGATATCTATATGCTTAGCTCTAGAATGATGCACAGGATTTTCTGAAAGACATATAGCACTAGAATTATCACAAAAATTTTGAATAGGTTTGAAAAATAATTCGTAATCACCCAATTGATGAGACATCCATACTAATTGTGCACAACATTGTCTGATGGCAATGTATTCAGCCTCTATAGCGGATAATGCAACATATCCTTATTTTTTACTATTCCAAGAAATTAAGGATTTTCCCAGTAACTGACACATGCCACTGGTGCTTTTCCTGTCTTCCTTGTCATCTGTAAGATCAGCATCTAAAAAACCTTCTAATTTTAAATTGTTAGAGCGTGGATACCATAGTCCATGAGAAGTAGTTCCAATGAGATAACGAATAATTCTCTTTACTGCAGTCAGGTGGGACTCCTTGGGAGCTGACTGAAACCTGACACATTTACAAACACTAAACATGATATCTGGTCGACTAGCAGTTAGGTAAATTAAAGAACCAATCATTCCACGATATTTAGTTTCATCAACGAGATTTTCCTTTTCGTCTCTATCAAGATTTTTGCCGGACTCGTGGGTGTACCAATAGCTTTAGCATTGCTCATGCCAAATTTCTAAATTAGCTTTTTGGTATATTTTGTCTGACATATGAAGGTTCCTTCTTCAGATTTTTGTATTTGAAGTCCAAGGAAGAAAGTGAGATCACCCATCATACTCATTTCAAATTCACTTTGCATAAGTGTTGCAAATTCCTTGTACAATAAGGGTTTAGCACTACCAATGATAATATCATCAACATAAACTTGAATAATAAGATTACCTTCTGAGGATATTTTGATGAACAGAGTAGTATCTACTTTACCTCTTATGAACCCGTGATCGAGTAGAAATGAGCTGAGTCTTTCATACCATGCTCGAGGAGCTTGTTTAAGTCCATACAATGCCTTAGTCAACTTATATACATGATAAGGAAACTTTGAGTCTTCAAATGCCGGAGGTTTTTTGACATATACTTCTTCTTAAATGAACCCATTTAAAAAGGCACTCTTGACTTCCATCTGAAAGAGTCTAAATTTCTTGAAGGATGCATATGCAAGAAGGATTCGTATTGACTCTAGTCGACTGGTGCAAAGGTTTCATCATAGTCGACTCCTTCTTGTTGAGAATACCTTGAGCTACTAATCTGGCTTTGTTTCTTATGACTTTGCCATCCTCGTTGAGTTTATTTCTGAAGACCCATTTAGTTCCGATTACAGTAGCATCTAATGTTTTAGGCATCAATTTCCATACTTGGTTTTTATCAAATTGATCCAATTCTTCCTGCATGGCTTGAACCCAGCTTGAATCTTTGAGAGCCTCGTCTATCTTGTTTGGTTTTATCTGAGAGATTAATGCTAAGTTTGCCTTCTTCTTGTGAGCTTCTATGGTTTTCATCCCTTCATTTGGATCTCCTATGATAAACTTCTGAGGGTATTCTAGTTCACTTCTCCATTCATTTGGTCGTGTTGTGCTTGTAGGATTAGTCGACTATATTTGTGCTTCTGGTTGATTATTACTAGTTTCATCAGTCGACTGTGACATTTTCCACCCTGTTAGTTGACTCTTGGATATTGCTTGACTGAGTCATTTCTTGATTTTGATCTTCATCACCTGAAATAATTCCTTTCTCTGCCGAAGTGTTATTTTCATCAAATACCACATGTACTGATTCTTCTACAGATAAAGTGCGCTTATTATAAACTCTAAATGATCTACTATTTAAAGAATAACCTAGAAAAATACATTCATCACTTATTGGATCAAATTTACCAAGATTTTCCTTACCGTTGTTGTGGATGAAACATTTGCTTCCAAAAGTATGAAAGTAACTAATGTTGGGCCATTTACCTTTCCACAATTCGTATGGAGTTTTCTTCAAGATTGGCCTTATAAGACACCTGTTGAGAATATGACAGGTTGTACTTACTGCTTCTTCCCAGAAATGGTTCGGCAATGAGTATTATAATAGCTTGGTTCTAGCCATATCTTGTAGAGTTCTATTTTTCCGTTCCAGTACCCCATTCTGTTGAGAAGATCTTGGGGCTGAGAAATTGTGAGTGTATCCTTAATCATTGAAGTATTCTTCAAATGCTATGCTCTCAAATTCTCCTTCATGATCACTTTGAATGGTTTTAGTAAGATATCCTTTTTCTCGTTCAACTCTTTTGCAGAAAATCTCAAAGTTTTTCAAAGCTTCATCTTTATGAGATAGAAAAACCACCCATGTAAACCGTGAGTAGTCATCAATAATAACAACATATCGCGTTCCTCATATGATAGTAGTTCTAGTAGGTCCAAACAAGTCCATATGAAGTATTTGTAAAGGCTTAAATGTAGACACAATGTCTTTGATTTTGAAAGAATTCCTAGTCTGCTTACCAATCTGACATGCATCACACACATGACTTCTAGAAAAATTGAGTTTGGGAAGACCAATAACTAAATCATGTTTGGATAGTTGTCTATAAGATGCATACTAGCATGACCAAGTTTCTTATGCCATAACCATGGATCATTAGACATGGATGTTAAGTAGATATGGCCATCTATATTTTCGAAATTATCAAGAATGTAAACATTTCCATACCTTTTTCCTGGAAGGATTATTTTACCCGTCTCATCTTCAATAGCACAGCCTGTTTTCTTGAATTTTATCTCATAACCGGAATCACATAGTTGACTTATACTTAGCAGATTGTAGTTGAGTCCATCTACGAGATAAACTACAGTGATATCACAGTTGTTATTGGAAGGGACTGTGTCGGTGCCAACTATCTTCCCTTTTGAGGCATCTCCAAATTTAACTCTCCCACCATTTATTTTAGTGACCTCTTTGAACAGGTTTTTGTCACCTGTCATATGGATGGAACACGCACTATCTAGGTACTACTTTCCTTTGCGGCTCTTTTTGTGGTGTTCCTGCAATATGTAGCAATTACTTTCTCTTAGGTACCCAAGCTTGCTTGAGTCCTTGTTGGTTAATGTTACTAAGATTAGGAGTGTCTTTGGGTTTCCAAATCCACCCTGGAACATTTGATTTACGAAAGATACAAAGAATATTTATGCCCACTTTTATTGCAAAAGTGACATACAGAGGGTAATCCTTTTTTGGATCTTCCACTAGTGCTTGTGGACTCTGTTCTAGTTGGTCCCTTTTCAGTTGACTTGTAAGTCGCCTGGTTGGACTTAACAGAACTGTGACTGGTGGATTTGTGCAATTAAGTTGCATTTGCAATTCCTGAAATTCTTTTTGAAGTACTTTTTTTTTCAATTTCATATACTTCAAGCTTGAGTTTCCAGTCTTTCTTTTTCCTATTGAGTCTCTTTAGTTCATTCATCAATTTTTGAGACTCTTTTAAATTAAGGTCAAGCATATCCTGCAATTCATTATATCTTTCATAGTTATAGGGTCTTACCTCGCTTGTTTCACCTCATGCCATGAAACAGATTTCGTTTTCATCCTTGCATTCGTCGTCTAAAATATCTTCATCTGTCCAGCAACCTGAAAGTTTGTTTATGTCATTCTCCAGAGTTGTCATGAAGCATAGATTTGCTATCTCTTCTGGTTCTAAATTGTCTTCATCACTCCAACTTCCAAAGGATTTGTTTTTGTTGAATCCTCTAGCAAATTTTCTTTTTAGATCTGGGCATTCAGCTTGTACATGTCAATATCTTCCACATTCATAACATTTTCCATCGTTCTTGTCCTGCTCATTATATTGCCTGTTTCGCCTTGATGGTATTCTTCCTCTTCTTGTGTTTCTGTATCTTCTCATCAAACCATCCATGTTTCTGGATACCATGGCAATTTTTTCCTCGAGAACTTCAGGGTCATCATCAATGTCATTTTCTATCCTTTCAGTTGTAGCCTTGAATGCGACTGTTTTCTTCTTTTCTTCCTGGGTTGTTTTCTTGAGATGAGTCTTTTCAAATGCTATAAGATCCCCTCGAAGTTCATCATACGATAGTTTGTTTAAATCTTGTGATTCAAGTGCAACCATTTTAGTCTGCCAAGTTGTATGAAGACTTCTCAGAATTTTTTGAACTTGATCACCACTAGTATATGGTTTACCAAAAGCTTTTAGATCACTAATGATCTTGCTGAACCTTGCAAATATTTCTTAAGTGGATTCTCCTTCTTTCATCTAGAAGAGTTCGTAATCATGAACCAACATAGTGATATGTGTTTATTTCACTTTGTTGGTTCCTTCATAAGTGAGTTCTAGTTTATCCCATATTTCTTTGGATGTATCACAACTAGATATTGTTTCGTATTCTTCTCCACTTATGGCATTGTAGAGTAAATATTTGGACTTTGCATTAACTTGAACAACTACCATCTGCTCATCTATATATTCATCTATATCTTCTGGATCAGCAGCAAGTTGTGCTGCTATAGGCAGTGGGTAGTTCCCTTTCTTGATTACTCGCCGGACTTTGACATCATATGACTTTGCATATATCTCCATGCGTACTTTCCAGTGTGAAAAATATTGTCCATTGAAATAAGGTGGCCTGACTTGTGATGTTCCTTCTTGAAAAAGTGCCCCAACAATTCCTTGATTTGCCATGATCTTTTCTCACGAGTTGTTAAGCAAAGAAGAGTGAGACTAGCTCTGATACCAATTGAAAGTACAAGAGGGGAGTGAATTGCATATTTTTATAAATTATTATTTGACTAGTTTACCAATTAGTCGACTAGATGTTATAGCGAGATAATAAGATGTGCAGAATTAAAAAGCAAAAGTAAAGTGCAGGAATTAAAGACACCAGAGTTTTTATACTAGTTCGGATTCAATGTGAATCCTAGTCTAGTCCCCTTGGGTTGCAAGGGAGTTCTCTTTCAGTGATTGAGTTTCTTGAGTACAAAGTGAATGGTGTAGTTTTACATCAATTGCTCAGTTTCTATGTCTCTCGTCTTTTGTTGATACGATGCCTCACCAGCGCTTTTCTCTCTTTCTTCCCTAACTAGTTACACATCAGATCTAGTAGAGCTACAATATTTGTTTGCAGTAGAACAAAGAGAGGGTAATTGGTTTGATCAAAGTATATTTCTTCAAGTTTGAGATGATCGTATATACACTTTCCATGAGGCTTTGGAGTTTGGAAAGATTTGTGAACCCAAGAGATTTGATCCTTGAAAGGAATCGAAGATTGATTCTTTCCAAGAATAAGGTTGGATTCTGTTACACTTCCTTGATGAGTGGACTTGATAGCTTTCCATCTTTAAGCCTTGATATACGCAAGATTTTCAATATTTGCTTCGCCGGAATTTTAGCACTTCTTTCCTTCTATTGTTGATGGCTTCAATCATCGATATCTTCCTTCAGCTTTGATTGTGTAATTCTAGATCTTCATTGCTTCGCTGATTGCTTTGGTTACATAATTCCGGATCTTGATTTGCTTTGTTGATTCCTTGATGCCTTCAGTCAATCAGTCTTGATTGATACTTTCCTTATTGATATGATTCTGATTGATTGTCTTGAGTCCCTGCATTCAAATACACTTATATTATTTTTCATCATTAAAATTGAATTCTAACACAGTCTACATTAGTTGGACAAGTGTCTTAAGAAAAGTTTTGTGAACAAAGGCGAACCTACGTTGTAAAACAAGGATTGCCACTTACCGTTGCTCAGAAAGTTTGATAAAAATTCTATGATATATATATATATATATATCTTTAAAAATAATAATATATCAATGACGACAACTTATATATAAAGTAAGTTATATTTAGGTTGAATACAAAAATACACGTGTAACCTTCAAATTCTGAGTGTGTCCTGCCTCACGTTGGTAACGTCGTGACCCACACACACGGTCCCCATAAATCTACGTCTTCTCCTAATTAAATTCTCGGAAGCAGCTTACACATATCCAATTTCACACTGATCCTTGACACACGTTCCTTTGACTTCTTGGTACCACAACATCCACTCTATCTGTATATATATACACATCTTATCTTCATATTCCCCATTCACATTCAATTTGGTCATTAGCGATTCATAATTCATTACGTGACAATATTTTAACCAAGCCAAAAATGGGTTTTACTGAGCCAGAAATTATATGCAAGAAGCATCCTGATAATAAACAGCAACCAGGAGTTTGTTCTTATTGTCTTAGAGAAAGACTCAATAAGCTTTCTACTTCTACAGCAACAATAGCAGTAATATCTTCTTTATTTACCTCTACTTCTTCTTCTACTTGTAATTCTCCCCGTGGTGCCGGCCACCGCCGGATCACCTCAGACGTTGTGGGTCCCTTCTCTTTCGTCAGCATCATCCGTGCCGGCGCCGGTGCCGGTGCCGGAGGCGGTTTGAAGAAAAGCAGATCAATAGCTTTTGTTGCAAGAACAGGTTGTAGATCAGGTGGATTATTGAATGGTCAAAAGAAGAAAGAAGGGTTTTGGTCAAAGCTGATAAGGTCAACGGGGAAAAAGACCAAAAGGGTTCTTGTGTATTAATCACTTTTGTGAAAGATTTTTATACTATCAATGAATTTTTACCTAAAAAGATATACTATATCATCTTTTGTAGGTTACCGATCTATATTTGTATATTAAAAATTGTTTGTAATTGACTTTTAAGTGAATTGACAGTCGATAGAGTGTGAAAATATTATTTATAAGTGTGCAATAGTTAAACTCTTTTAAAAAAAAGTTAGGCAATGCGATTAGGTGATACTTATAGACATTTGGTGGTGATTTGTAATTTAGGGGTAGTTTGTAGGGTGCATAAGAATAATGTTGAATATAGTGTATTGTTAATGTTGGCATTATTGAGACTTGCATTAATTATGCTGATTTATTTCTTATTTATTGTTTGATTTGATATATTAAAACATTGCGCAATTTTTAGGAGAATTGTTTGATAACAAAAATGCCCTCAAAACGAGTCTATCACTTATCATTTTTTTTTAAAATATGTTGAGGAATGTTTTTATATGAAGAAGTTTCTAAAAAAAATATTTGATTTGTCTACCTATATTGTAGTATAGAATAAAATATTTATTTATAAAAAAGAAAAGATGTTAAGTATGTATTTATTTACTACGCTATAATTTTATTTCTCACTATTTAGATTATTTTAAAATTGCATTAATATAATAGTATATTTTAATCAAGCATAAATTTTGAAAAATAATTTTATCTTTAACTAAGCTTATAATGCATTAAAACTCATTTTATTGCTAATACCATAATTTTCTTTGCATTAGTTATGCATAGGATAACACCAAATAATGTATATAACTAATGCTTCATAATTAATATATAGATTCAAAAAATATACCATACAAAGTATTGCAAATACACAAAGATAATACATGCATTATTTAATCGACCCCTTTAGTGTTAAAAATATTTACACATGCACACTGTGCAAAGGGAGCTTAATTAATATATCCTTTTAGATAATTAATATTCCAGAATTAGTAAAGGTTACTTGCAGGATTTTAGAATTAGTACGTCGATATTTGTGTATAGAATTTCTTATAGCTTTCAAATAGAAGGAAAAAATATGGCTGTTGAAATATGGAGAATTCACCTCCCCCCTTCTTATAGATTTTTGTTTTTTAATTAGAAAAAATATATATATAATTAAATGATCACGTCACTTTCATAAATTAAACTAAAGAACGTTTCCTTTTAGAATGACTTTTTCTAAGGAGGACATGAAAATAGACTTATTTTGACAGGGCATGCCCTCTTGATTGACGGGACTAAATTAAGACCGGAATCAGTGTATTCTTTTAATTATTCAATTTAGACACACACACACAAAAAAAAAGGTCATCCATTTTCGCATTCACCATATTTAATTATATCAAAGTCAATTTAAACATTTTGCATTTAGACCCCTGTTTATTACCCTTTTATTCGGGGGATTTGTATCTATATCCGTTTTTTGGGTCACGTTTTAACTTATACTTGTATAGGTCAAAATCTGTCCATGAGGCCGACACTAAAGGAAGCAGTGAAAGGTCGACCAAACCGTGATCACGGCTTGCAGAGTACAACCCCGTCAGCCACCGGTCATACCCGAGATCGGACCGACGACGGGTCTGTGCAACTAAACAACCGTTGTGAACGGCACTCCAAAAGGGACGTGACTGTTGGTTGACCCTTCGGTTAAAGACCATTATATAAAGGAGAATATGAGGATATAAATAGGGGGGATCTTCCACAGAAAATGAGCAGGGGCGGCAAGAAGAGAGAAAAGGAGGAAGGGGCCTCCCCTAGCTAGCTGAATAACAATGAAGCCAACACTCTCAACAGGATATCACTTTCCACTCACACACATGGGTAAGGGATAATACTTCAAAACGTAAGCATATTATTCATGCTAAGCCAATTTTGTAATTATCAGCGAAAATCAATAAACTTGTGCCTTCTGACATTCATATTCAATATAGTTCGATCTAGAGTGAATTATGTTTGGTTAAGATTTATCCTCTATTCATTTTTGATTGATCATGCGAAAAGCTTAAGCTAGTTTTTGTGCAAACAATACCCGCTTTGCAAAAAAATTACAAGCGTACCCATTTTTCGCGTAAACTTCAGGCATACGGGCATGAAGTAGCAAAGGTAATCACGCAAACTTCAGCATTCTAGTAGACTTAAACAGGACATCCTCTCAGAAGTCGTGCATATTAGTCAAAGATGTGACTTTCACAGGTCCACTTGCTCTTTGCCGTCAAATGGAAGCTGAACTTAAGCATTCTACTAGCTGAAATTTTGTTCTCTATTTGTTGAACTTCAGCATGTTTTAGCTGAAGTTTTGTCATGGATTCAATAGTTTTGTCGTAAAGCTTTTTCAAAAACTTCAGCAGAAGATGCTGAAGTTATTTAGTTCATTTGTAAAAACTTCAGCACTAAATAAGCTGAAGTTTTGTCCTGGATTCATTAGTTTTGTAATAAAGATTTTTCAAAAAACTTCAGCAGAAGATGCTGAAGTTATTTAGTTCATTTGTAAAAACTTCAGCACTAAATAAGCTGAAGTTTTGTCCAGGATTCATTAGTTTTTCCATAAAGCTTTTTCTAAAACTTCAGCAGAAGATGCTGAAGTTATTTAGTTCATTTGCAAAACCTTCAACACTAAATAAGCTTAAGTTTTATCCTGTATTCATTAGTTTTGTCATATTTTTAAAAAACTTCAGCAAAAGATGCTGAAGTTATTTAGTTCATTTGTAAAAACTTCAGCACTAAATAAGCTAATGTTTAGTGTCAAGTGTCATATTAACCTAAACTCCTTAAACATACGATTATACATTGGGATTTCAACAAGAAATACCGGCACTAGTCCGAGAGGATAATCTTCCTATGAGAATGCCAAAGATCTCTTCTTCTACATGTTCAACACAAAATCATCAAAGAAACATGATTTCTTAAATTTGATACTATGGTCAACTTACATGTTTACGATGGTACTCTGATGACTATGTCAACTGATTTTTTGATCGCTTTTTCTTTTTTCGTCCTAATTTCAAGCTTCCTATTGTTAGTAAGGCTGAAAAAATGAGGAAGAAAGGAGCACACAGGTAGCAGGAAGAAGGAGACGTCTTGTGATGACCCAAAGGGGTCATCTTATGAATTAAGACTCTATTCCAGGATCATTAGCCTTAATAAAATTAAGTTTATTTACCTCGATTTGCGTGCGCAGTCCGTGCGTGAAACCGAAAGCTTTTTATGTGAAAATATGAGAAATAATAATTTTTAGAATTAAAATTTGGTTTTAGTTGACTTTGGTCAACATTTTGAGTAAACGGACCCGGTTCGTGTTCCGATGATCCCGGGAGGTCCGTAGTAAAATATGGGACTTGGGCGTATGCCCGGAAATGAATTCTGAGGTCCCTAGCTTTAGAAATTAATTTTTGAAGAAAATTATTATGCTGAATTTTTAAGGAAATAAAGAAATGAATTAATTTTTGAACTCGTTGGTATGGGGGCCGTATTTTGGTTCCGGAGTTTGGTACAGGTTTGTTATGATATTTAAGTCTTATCTGTGAAATTTGGTGAGAATCGGAGTTGATTTGACGTGATTCGGACGTCCGGTTGAGAAATAGTAAAATTTTAGTGTTCTTGAGAAAAATCATGAGTTTTAAGGTTAAATTTATAGTTTTAGATATTATTTTCGTTATTTGATCGCACGATCAAGTCCGTAAGATATTTTTAGACTTGCGTGCATATTTGGTTTAGAGCCCCGAGGGCTCGGGTGAGTTTCAGATAGGCTACGGAATGTTTTAAACTTAGAAATAACTGTTGTTTTGCTGTATTTGGTGCACAGTAATTTTGTGCTTCGCTATCGCGAAGTTTCTCCCGCGATCGCATAGTGTAAAATTATTGGGGGTCATTGTTGTTCTTCGCGAATGCGGAGCCCGGGACGCGAACGTGAAGCACTGGTGGGGTAATCTTCGCGAACGTAGTGTGTTAATGAACCGGGGGAGAGCCCGTTTACTCTACGCGAACGCAGTGACCAAAGGACTCAAAGCATCGCAAACGCGGACCAATCTATGCGAACGCGAAGGCCACTGGGCCATTGTTCTCCGCGATCGCGACAGGCCCATCGTGAACGCGATGAAGGCCTGTTCAGCGATTTAATAACAGATTTTAACACGGGCAGAACCTATTTTCTCCATATTTTCGAACTAAAAAGACTTAGAGGTGATTTTCAACCTACAAGTCCATCCCCAAAGTGTTGGTAAACGATTCTAAACTCTTCTTTTTCGATTATCCAATGTTTTTCATCACTTTTCAATCAAAAATCAAGAATTTTCATGGTAGAAATTGGAGGTTAAGGTAGAATTAGAGAATTTTGTAAAAATCGAATTTTGACCTCGAATTGAGGTCGGATTTCGAAACTAATCGCATACTCGGGCTCGGGGTGAATGGGTAAACGGAATTTGGTCTGAACTCCGAGTTTGGACCAAGCGGGCCTGGGGTCAGTTTTTAACTTTTTTTGAGAACATTTAGGAAAACCATAATTTTTCAGTAAAGTTAGTTCCTTTAGAATTAAGTAATGATACTGAACTAATTATGATTAGATTCGAGTGTGTTGGACGTGAATTCAAAAGGAAAAGTTGTAATTGAGCAGTGAGTGGCATGCGGAATTGAGGTAAGTGGTGTGTCTAACCTTAGCTTGAGCGAATAGGTGTTATGTGTATACTTGCTACTTGTTTTGTTGCTAAATGCGATGTATAGGTAAGGTGACGAGTACCTATGCGTTGTGGTCAGGTCGTAATATGTGAGTGAAAGTTAGTTCTTGTGATTCTTGTTGTCTTTAAGCCTATTATCCATGTTTATTGTTATTATTGAAATATGAGAAGATGTGTATCCGGTTCCACCGAGATGGATAATATTGTGAACATTGAGTTGAGATTGAAACATTAAAATTTAAATGATGATAGAAACTGTTATGAAATATTGATTTCTTGTGAAGTTTCCTATTTTTATGCTATTAATGATTCTATGATTGGTGAGGAAGAGTGTAAAGCACCAAGGGTGATGTCGTGCATGACTTAATTATATTGTGAGGAAGAGTGTAAAGCACGAAGGGTGATGTGGTGCATGATTTATTTATAATGTGAGGAAGAGAGTAAAGCACGAAGGGTGATGTTGTGCATTCTTAATTATAATCTGGTGAGGATGAGAGTAAAAGCACGAAGGGTGCTGTCGTGCATGATTTATTTATTATTTGGTGAGGCTGAGACTAAAAGCACGAAGGGTGGTTTCGTGCAAGTTCCCTTTCTATTTTTAATTGCTAAAATTATTGTTGATCAATGTTTAATTATGTCTTATTGTTTTCCTCTTTCCTTTTGTTAAAAATTCCCCATCGCATGCTCCCTTCCCATTATTTGGTGTTTTAAATTCTTTAATTGCTGAAATAGCATGATTATACATGTCCAGGTTTTATGTGGTGTCTTGTCCTAGCCTCGTCACTACTTCGCCGAGGTTAGGCTCGGCACTTACCAGTACATGGGGTCGGTTGTACTAATACTGCACTCCGCACTTCTTGTGCAGATCCAGGTTTAGGTCCGAGCTGAAATCGATAGAGTCAGTACTATTCGCACGGAGACACGAGGTAAATCTGCTGGCGTCCGCATATTCCTGGAGTCTTCTCTATATTATCTAGATTACTGTTTTATTTGATTCAAAACAGTTATACATTATTTCTTGAGCCAATTACTTGTATCATTCTTTAGTAGTTCCTGAATTGTGACTCCAAACCCTGGGTAGCTAGATATTATAGTTAGCTTCGAGTTTCGTTTTTATTATTTTTCATATTATTCAGGGTTCGTTTATCGGATAATTCTAGACTTAGTATTATAATTTAATTGTTTTAAATGTTGAATCCATTTAACATTGGCTGGCCTAGCAAGTGCGGCGTTAGGCGCCATCACGATCCCGAGGGTTGGGAATCTGGGTCGTGACACACCTGAAGTTGTAAAAATAAAGTATAGGTTAAATAATTTTTATAATATGGATATAGGTTAAATGAGGGAGACCAAATAGGACGCCCCGTGCAATTTTTACCTTTCATTCTCTCATTTTTATTTTATTTTGGCCATTTTCTGAATTTCATTTATGTGATAAAAGCTCAAACCTCAACTCCACCCTTTACAATTTTGCCACCAAAGGCCGCATATCATTTTACGGGCATTGCACCTGTACTCGCTTTTTGGGTCACGTTTTAATTTATACCCGCTTTGCAAATAAAATTACAAGCGTACCCACTTTTCGCATAAACTTCAGGCATACAGGCCTGAAGTAGCAAAGGCAATCACACAAACTTCAGCATTCTAGGAGACGGGCCTGAAGTTGTTTGTAATTGTTGAACTTAAGCATTCTACTAGCTGAAGTTTTGTTCTCTATTTGTTGTATTTAAGCATGTTTTAGCTGAAGTTTTATCCTGGATTCAATAGTTTTGTCGTAAAGCTTTTTCAAAAACTTCAGCAGAAGATGCTGAAGTTATTTAGTTCATTTGTAAAAACTTCAGCACTAAATAAGCTGAAGTTTTGTCCTGGATTCATTAGTTTTGTCATAGAGCTTTTCAAAAACTTCAGCAAAAGCTGCTGAAGTTATTTAGTTCATTTGTAAAAATATCAGCACTAAATAAGCTGAAGTTTTGTCCTGGATTCATTAGTTTTGTAATAAAGCTTTTTCAAAAACTTCAGCAGAAGATGCTGAAGTCATTTAGTTCTTTTGTAAAAACTTCATCGCTAAATAAGCTGAAGTTTAGTTGTCATAAAACTTTTTCAAAAACTTCAGCAGAAGATGCTGAAGTTATTTAGTTCATTTGTAAAAACTTCAGCACTAAATAAGCTGAAGTTTTGTCCTGGATTCATTAGTTTTGTAATAAAGCTTTTTCAAAAACTTCAGCAGAAGATGCTGAAGTTATTTAGTTCATTTGTAAAAACTCCAGCACTAAATAAGCTGAAGTTTTGCATAGTAGCCGGAAGAAGGAGCGCCTTAAGTTGTAAAACTTAGAGTATAAGATAAATAATTTTAAAAATATGAGTATAGGTTAAATGGAGGCGACCAAATAGGGCGTGCGGTGAAATTTTTATTCCTTTTTCCATCAAAATTGAAAGATCGCCTTGAGTGTCTCTGCTGGCTCAACTTTGGCAATGGTCCAATGGACCCATTCATATTCTCTAATCTTAATTACTCAAAACCCCTAACATTAAGGTTGAGTATAAATACATCCGTTCATCAATATCTACTGGATCTCTTTTTTCTTTCTTTCTTTTCTTTTCTTTTGTGTGTGTGTTGGGGGGGGGGGGTTGTAGGAGAGGGAAGGGGAACTAGACCCCTAGCTTAGGTAGTTAGGTATGCCACTTCTGTCAAACAATGAAGGCCGAAGCCTACTCTTTTAATAGTAGAAATCTAGCCTAAGATAATGAGTTGAGATGCTGTTTTAGGTTCGAATTGAAATATTTAGTTGAAACATTTTTATTAATTACAACAACATACCCAGTATATTTTTATACTTGAGACCTAGGAAGGGTAATGTGTACACAGATCTCACCCCTACTTAGTGAAGGTAAAGAGGTTATTTCCAACAGACTCTCGGCTCGAAAAGAGTGAAGGAGCAGTGTTTTTTAGAACTAAAGCGCAAAAAAACGATAGGAACTCGCCTCGCTTCAAAAGCGAAGCGCACCTTCAATAAAGTGAAGCGCAATTCTCAAAAAACATAATGTATATATTGAAAATACATATAATATATATAATAATCAATTTTCTAAATTGAAATACACGTTAAAAAAATCAAATAAACTAATATATATATATATATATATATATATATATATATAAAATACACATTAAAAATAATCAAATAAACTGAAAAATATAACATATATATAATAATTAATTTTATAAACTAAAATACATATTAAAATTAATGAATAAGAAGAATAAAAGGTGGGGGAGGGAAAGAAAACTAGCGCTTGCCCTAGCTGTGGAGACGTTGGACGAGAAAAAGTGAAAAAGAGAAGAGAAGAAAGAAAGAAGGAAAAAGAACGAAAAAAAGAGCAGACGATGGACGGGAACAAGAAGAAGAAAGAAGGAATATGGAAGAAGAAAGAAGAAAGAAAAAAATGAGAACAAGAAAGTAGAAGAAGAAAAATTACCTGGACGGGAGGAAGTTGAAACCCTAGCAGCAGCAATATCAATGGAGAAGAGAGAAATGGTCAACTTGGTCTTAGGGGAGGCTACAAGTGGGTCTATAAAGTCAACAAAAAGCTGATGGAGCTATTGAGGGGTTGAAGGCTAGATTGGTGGCCAAAGAATACACACAAGACTATTGAGTCGAACCCCTTTAGAGATAGGGGAAAGATTTTCCCCAGCTTGGCGAATCGCATTCCCGCGCAACGAATTGCATTGCCAACCTGATTGTCTTCTTATCATTTTCCGTTGCATGTTTGGGATACGTTTGGTGTTCAATATATTCCCCGATGTCAGTAAACCATGGTTTACCGTTGGGTGCCCTTTCAATGGCCAAAAGATCACTATTGAACATGCCGGGAGTCAACTCAAAAATTTCTATTAGGTTGCAATACACCGGGCTGCTTCTTTGTTCTATCATGATTAGGTGTACTTTCCCTCAAGAATGTTTATCATGGAGGCCAGTGTTGCCAATGTATCCGTGAACTTATTTTTTCTCTGGGTAGTGAAGAGAAACTGATTTTCTTGAATTGCTCAGTGAGCTTTTCAAGATAAGCATGGTATGTCAAAAGTTTTTCATGTTTTGTTTTTAATTTCTTTTGAGTTTGGCATATGATAAGCGTCGAATCCCTAAATACTTCGATTTCTTATATTCCCAGGGTCAAGGCAGTCTTTAATCCATGGATACATGCTTCATCTTCTGTGGTATTATTAGTTCCTTAAAAGTTCCGCTTAATGGAAATGGGGGTGTGCGATTCATCATGTGCAATCAGCAATGCCCCTACTCCGTACCTATTTTGATTAGTCGTGCCATCAAAGTCAAATTTCCATGCCCTCCTCTTCTGTGACAGCTATTTCCTCGTCTGGGAAGCAATCCTTAAACTCATGTTCCTCCTTGATAGGGTGCAAGGTGTTCTGCTATCGCCCTTCCTTTTTGGTTACATACGTGATGTCGAATTCAGACAGAAGCAGTAACCATCTTGCGGTCCTTCCCGTTACGTTAAGGGGGGTTTCTCGAACAAATAATTTGTTTGTAGGTCCATGGAAGCTATTAAATGTACCGTAAGACAGCATGTAATGCCTCAATTTGCGCCTTACCCAAACCAAAGCCAAGCAGGTTTTCTCCAAATTGGTATACCTGGTCTTGTAGTCAGTCATTTTCTTACGTTGGTAGTATATGACCCTTTACTTCCGTCTGTCTTCATCGTATTAAGCCAACATAGACCTCATAGTGGTTTCAGTGACTGATAGGTATAGTAATAAAGGCTTCCTGGCGTTGTAGGCACTAGAATGGAGTCCTTTATTTTGTATTTTTTTAAAAAACATACCCAAAATTTTCTTTTTTAAAAAGGCCCCTCTTAACAGAAACGAGCGCTTCTGCGTCTTCAACTGAAGAAGCGCGCTTCATTTGATCGAGTCGCCTCAGGCTAGGAAAAGTGACCAGCCATCTCTTCGCGTCGCTTCGCGCTTAAAGCGACGAAGCGGTCGCTTTTTAAAACACTGGGGAGGAGAAGGGGAAGAAAAATAAGAATTAGAGGGAGAGAAAGAAGAAGAAAAAGGTAGAAAGATGGGCTAAAAAGGGGGGAGAAGTGAGTAGCATCAAAATAGTAATAACAGGAGAATACGGTAAATGAAACAAACTAAACAACATGGTGTAGTATAAATCTGAGAGATGGGAAAGTACATGCGTGCAACTAGTACTACTGGTAAGAAAGGGAAAAACTCTCAACTACCTGCTAACCTTCTACCCTAATCCTCGACCTACACACCCTTATATCTAGGGTCTTGTTCTATCTGAAGTCGCGACATGTCCTACCTAATCATTTCTCCCCAATACTTCCTAGGTCTGCCTCGACCTCTTCTCAAACCTGTCATAGTCAACCTCTCACACCTCCTAAAATGAGCGTCAACGCTTCTCCTCTTAACATGGCCGAACCATCTGAGTCTCGACTCCCGCATCTTGTCCTCCAAGGAGGCCACTCTCAGTTTGTCCCGAATAACTTCATTCCTAATCTTATCCCTCCTGGTACACCCACACATCCATCCCAACATTCTCATTTATGCTACTTTCATCACATGGGAGCTCTTGACTGGCGAACACCCTGCCCCAAATAGCAGGGTAGGTCGAACCACCACTCTGTAAAATTCACCCTTAAGTTTAGGCGGTATATTCTTGTCGCAAAGAACACAAGAGGCAAGCCTCCACTACATCATCCCCGCTCCAATATTATTATTAATTATACTTTACTAACTTGTACCTGTTCATGACAAACGAGTTCTATAACGCTCACTAGCTTAAAATTCTGGGTTGTCTCTGCTTTTCAGGAAATATCAATAGCAAACAAAGCTTGGTTATTACTTATTTTAAAAACTAAATAGTTGGAAAGGTGAATTGATTGCAGAACAATTTATAACATACTCAGAAAGCTATTCAAAAGCACTTCAGTTTTTCCGCAAAACTTAATTCTCAGAGATAAACATTTTTCTTTCACTAAAAACATACACTTCTAGTTCCGCAAAAGCTTTGCTCAAACATGTTATATATATCTAATTGGCGAAGCATATCACAGGACATGTCACACAGCTGAACAGGCATTATACAATTAGCCTAGAATTTCACTTGGGGAGAACAAGTAACCCTCAGACTTCTAAGGAAAGTCTGATTTCTGCTAAATCAATGTAATTGGTCTTTAAAGAATCAGTCGAACTCCCCGGACCAATAATTAGTTCAGGCCAATATGTCTGGGGATTTGCAGCTATACCCGTTTTTTGTGTCACGTTTTAACTTGTGTCCGCTTTGCAAAAAAAATTGCAAGAGTACCCGCTTTTTCGCATAACTTCAGCATACGGGACTGAAGTAACAAAGGCAATCACGCAAAACTTCAGTATTCTAGTAGACGGGCCTGAAGTACCAAGTGTGCTGAACCAAGTGTGCTGAAGTTTTTGTTTTATAACTGGCGAACTTCAGCTCTAGAGCTGAAGTTTTTGTTTTTGTAACTGGCGAAGTTTTTGTTTTGTAACTGGCGAACTTCAGCTCTAGAGCTGAAGCTTTTGTTTTGTAATTGGCAAACTTCAGCTCTAGAACTAAAGTTTTTGTTTTGTAACTGGCAAACTTCAGCTATAGAGCTAAAGTTTTTGTTTTTGTAACTGGCGAACTTCAGCTCTAGAGCTGAAGTTTTTGTTTTGTAACTGGTGAACTTCAGCTCTAGAGCTGAAGTTTTTATTTTGTACTGGCGAGAGCTGAAGTTCTTGTTTTTGTAACTGGCGACTGAAGTTTTTATTTTGTAACTGGCAAACTTCAGCTCTAGAGCTGAAGTTTTTGTTTTGTAACTATCGAACTTCAGTCTAGAGCTTCTAACAACTCAAATTCTGGTGCTTCTTCTTCTTCTACTTCTACTGGTCCTACCGCTTCTTCCCCAAATTGCAACTCAATTGCCACCCTTCAGGTTTGAAAAATATATCACTTCTTTCTCAATTTGGCGTTGATTAATTTCTGTAGTTTCTCTTTTATTTATCTACAATTTGGAAAACGCATTATTTATAATTTGTTTTTAAATAATCTGATAAACATATTTATGGCAATCATCCCATGAACTGAAGTTCCATACCAGCACCATCAGCAGCAGAAGAAAGAAGGAGAAAGGAGGCTGAAGTTATTTAAAAAGTGGGTACAAGTTAAAAGTTATTAAAAAAATGGCTATAGGTTAAATGGGGGCGACCAAATAGGGCGCCCCGTGCAATTTTTACCCAATATGTCTTGCATTTTGGATGTAGCCCGAATTCTATATGAACTTCATCCAATAAAATTCAAGTGTCTACAAGTTATAGAACAATGTACTCATCATATCATTCTCATGGGGATATGCTCTATTCAAAAAGAATTTACAGCACATCCAAATGTGACTACAATTTAAACCTTTTACAAGCAGATACTAGCAGATCTAAAACAATACAGGTATTTTCATGATTAAGGAAGTATCCGTGGATTTAATATCTTAACCTTTCCTGTCAATAGCCAGTGTGACAGATCAAAATTTTATATAACCATCAGATTATGTCATCAACATCCCGTCCCTAAAACACAGAAACCCTCAAAATTTAGCAGTACATGAATTATACAAGAATCAACTTATACAAACTGAATACAGTACACTGACCTACAGGATTTCTCTTCATCAATGTGGATTGAATTTGTATCCCAGCTTTCCTATGACCTACACTCCTACAGTTCTGCCATGGGCCGTTGGGTGATCCTGGAATCACTCCCTGACCAGCTTCTTGGCTCCTATCTTATCGCATGGCCCTTTCAACTACATCAAAAGTCAGCTGTAAAGAATGAATAAGCAGCTGATAGTTTCTCAGAGTCCTGTACATCTTGTTGGCTCATTTCTTCCCGATTTCTACAGATATCAACAAGTATATTCCATCAAATGGGAAACAATTTACAGTATCACCTCCTGGGTATTCTCTCATCATCATCATCATCACTGTAATTTTCACTCTCTGCAGCAGGTCGTTTTAATTTATTGAATATATCATCAAGAGATTCGGATGAGGAGGCACGAGAGACATTGGTATCCTGAGCTTGACGTAAAGGAATAAATTCACCAACTTGGCGGAGTGGAATTAACCTTTTTGCTTCAATGTTTGTTTTAAAGTTCTGGAAACCTGCTTTCATAGATGCCCATCTTCCAGCCAAACCTGATGGAGCTGCTACTGTGCTGCCAGAGCGAGGGTTGGCAGAATCAAGCAAAGAGACCTTAGTAGAGCCTACATCCTCCATTGGCTTCACATGAGATGTTTGCTTGCCCTGTTCCCTCAAGGCAGCATATTTGCTGCTAATTGCTTCTTTGCTCCCTGAATGCCTACGGGCATCATCTCTCAAAGGTTTTGAAGAACTTCCTCTAAAGTTGTCCTTGCTTGATTCCAAGGATGCCTTCAATTCAAAATCACTTGTATCCTGAAAATTTTAAGTGAATGTAACTAGGCTGAAACATGACAAGTTACTGAGATACGACCAGATAACTTGACAGGACATGGGCACAGAGATCGATGATTAGAATAAACTTTACATGCATAAAATAAAATTTACATGCAATTCTCCTCATGAGAAGTGCATGCACGGGTTTGTCTCAACACTTAAAACAGAACAAACTAGCATACTTAAAGGATGTACTTATGAACTCAAGCAAAGACATAAGAGATACCCTCTGGTTGACACGAAAAGGGGAAGGATGTGGTACAAAGATAATATTGTTGCCTTTTTTTCCTGTTTAAATATATGGAAAAAGCAATTAAAGGGTTTCCCTAAAGTTCTTCCAAATTAAATCAGTGCTGAAGTTAATAAAAAATTTGAAGGGAAGTTGAAAACAGCCACTATTTCTTTCTGAAACCTTCTTTGCCATTCAACTTATGCATGCAAGGAAATGTAATCTTGCTTCCTTTCCCTTATTGGAAATTTCTGAATACAAATTTCTGAGCTACTCGATTTCCAAATGCAGTTAAAAGATAAATCACATACTATGGCATTGCCTTCAGACTCCAGATCCACTGTCACACCGTTGAAATTCCTTGCCAGTGGCAAAACATGTTCACCAAGTTTGCGTCCTTGTTCAAGCCAGCTTCGTTCTGCAAAGATATAAGATATGTGCATCATAATTGACAACATACTCGGTTCAAACTGATCCAGATGATTAAAAACATTAAAGCAATTTAATGGTCCAGTTCCAGCTGCCCTGTGGACCACTACTTTGCACTCCAACTGAAAAACCCAAAGAACAACAAAATTCCAGTAACCAGCTTACCTTTCTGCAAGATCAGTAACCCTGATGGATCAAAACCATCCATATCATCTGTCTCCGTCTGGAATCTAAATATCTTCCAGTTTCCGAAGAAACTGATTATCCGGTCAAAGAAATTGCTTGCAACTAGCAGTGTATATACAACCATAATAAGTGGATAAATCTTGTTGAATCCTTGACCAAAGAAAGGAACAGCCTTGTCAATAGTTCCCATTCGCTGCAATCATAAATAAAGCATAAGACAAAAGGGTATTGAATTATTTAAGGAGATTACATGTCACCAGGAAGGGGAGCCTTGAAGCGACAACGGTAAAGTTGTTTCCATGTAACCTACAGGATGCCAGTTCGAGCTGTGGAAGCAACCACTAATGCTTGCATTAGGGTAGGCTGTCTACATCACACCCCTTGGGGTGTGATCCTTCCCCGGCCTCTGCGTGAGTGCGGGATGCTTGGTGAACCAGGCTACCCTTTTTTTTGTTACATGTCAACAGAATGTCAAAGAATAAAACCCATTTGTTTAATGAGAAATCGAACCCAAAACAGATAGTACTTGATAAAGTAATACCATATGGGAGAGCACTCCCCACCGTCCTGGTCTCATGGCAAGAACAAGACCTTTTACCTTGCCAGACTGCAGTATCTAAGTTTAAGTTAGAATTACAAAAGCACCATTCCCATTTTCAAGATACAGATTTCCCTTTGGCATGTAAGAAGCGGTACTATCCAACTAAACTTTCTCCTTTATGCCTTTTTTCTGGCATTACTGGTTAACGGGTGAGACATTCAAAAAAAAAAAAAAAAATTATGAGGTTTGCACGATAACCACTTCAAACTCAAAGGAGGGGCCTATGCAATTTCGGTAAACTAGAGATGATTTGTTTGATACAATATTCACATTGTTACAACCAGCATAATAAGGCATCACCTAAACAGGAAACCAAGCATATTTTAGTATCAAGAAGCATCATTCGGATATTATTCTAGACCAAATAAAGGATCACAAAAGTGAAGAATGCATGCCTACTGATATTGTTAAAAGACATACAGAATACAGCAGCTTTCTTCAGCAAACTAGTGTTCATCATTTTTCAGGGGTAATAAACCTGAGGTTGGCCATAAGCTCACCTGCTCAAAAATGGTTTTCTTGTTTTCGCCGAGACTAATAAGGTTAAGGAAATTGTACGAAATTGGAGGTGCATAGCGAGCAATCATCCTGGCAGATACATCGAGGAAACTCAAAATTAATACGGAAAACCAAATTGCTTTTACTGCAATAAAATTACTAGGAAAAAATAAACTTACGAGCAAATCATTAACAAGCTCACTGAACTTGTCTGCCTCGGTGTCAATGAGTAGAACATATACATGCCAGCTTTAAACAGTGAATAGTAAGTGCAGACACACATATACATAAGTGGCAGAAATGCAAACACCTGCAAAATGAGGAAGTGTTGGCTTGATAGCTGAAGACTGAATCAACATTCAACATGCATAAAAGACATGCATCGATAGAAAAGCATAGAACATTGACAAAAGTACTTAACAATCTGAAGAATTAAGACTCCATCCATTTTAGCTATCTTAATGCAGGAAATAGAGCTTATCTCAAAACTAATAGTTCCGGATATAATCAAAAGAGAGGACCATCAACATCTGAGAAATAATTAAGGAAACAAAATCAAAAACATTTTTAACAGGAAAAAGGGGGTGCGATTTTGCTGACAGTAATGCAAGCCGTCAGTAGAGCTTTTCAATCCAAACCATGTTTTAGCTCTTTATTGCGAGGTCGAATACCATGTCATCCTTTGTAATAATACTTTGAATGTATTAGTTTTAGTTTGACTGTTCTGTGGCCTAGGAACACACATAGTACGGGTCACAAACTGTCTAGGGCAGAGCTTAAAGAAAATATCATTGAAACTGAACCAATCCTCTGGGGTTCCAAGTAACTGATCAACATCAAATACTCCAAAATCTAAGTGTTGAATACAAATTTTAAGAGTTAAGAGGTGGCAAGGATCATCTGAGTTGTTCAAAAATAAAAGAGGTAAACCTGGAAAAGCGGTTGAACCCAATTTCACTTTACTGAACAAAGCACAATCATGACAAAATAAAAGGTGATATCAGTGTTGTCAAAAGGCGACAAGTTTTAAAAGCGCTACAGTCTACCAAGGCTCTAAGCACAAAGCTCAAATAAAGTGTGGGCTTTAGTTAATTAAAGATGCAATGAAGAAAAATACAAAAATATGTATATGTAATGCAAGAAAAAAGTAACACCCTCATTCTAATAATTTCCTTAACAATTACTATATCTTTTTGCCAATCATATTAATCGTTTAGTACCGCTATATTCAAAATAGAACACATGGGCAATGAGGTACATGTCCCAATGCCTTGCCTACATTAAAGCAGCCTAATTGAAGTGAAGCGCCTACCCTGAACTTTGCTGAGCTTTAGGGCTTAAACGCGCCTCGACAACACTAGGTGATATACAAGCCTCATGAGACAAAATCAGTATTAAGCACATGAATAACGGAAGAAACAAGAATCTATACTCAGTTTCGTGACACCTCCTTGATTGGTATAACCATGAAGCAAGCTGCTAATGATAAAAAGGCATTAACAGGATACTGAAGGTAAAGCTTTATTAAAGAACGTACCAGGATGGTACAGTTACAACAAAGCAACAACTGATAGAAACATAACAACTATCTCCTCTGGGAAATCTATGTACTGCTCCAAATTTTCAATAACACTCCTTTTGCACCAAGAAAACAAGTTCAAAAGACAGCTATTTTTAATCCTGAATACATGCTGTCTAATTCCTTCAAAGCATATTATGTTCCTCTCCATCCATATTGTGTCCATAAGACACAAAGGGGGATTGTCCTCCACACTCACTGCTGAATTTTTGCCACTTTGATGTCCCCAGGTATCCAACAGATTCTTCACATTTGGGACATAACCCACTTTATACCATACATATTAAGGAACAGCTCCCAACACTGTCTTGCCACATTGCAGTGAATGAGGAGATGATTGACTGTTTCTAAATCTTCTTCACACATGTAGCATCTATTAATTAAAATAAATCCTCTCTTCTGTAGATTATCCTGGGGTTAAACAAGCTTTCTTTGCTGCCACCCACCTAAAACATGCCTTTAACAGAAGTTCTTGACTTCCAGATCACTTTCCATGGCCAATCTAATTCGTACCTCCCTTGTTGTTTCTGTAATAAATCATAACATCTACTAACTGTGAATTTTCCATCAGTACTTGCTGCCCAAATCTATGTTGCTCGGACTCTCCGAAAACGTAAGTGGGTGCATGTCGGATCCTTCAAAAATAGTGCTTTTTTGGAGGATCCGACACGGGTGCGGCGCCATTTTGGAGGGTCCGCGCAACATAGGCCCAAATCATTGAGTCCCTCCTATTGCCTTCCAAACTGACACTGTCCAGCAATTGCATTAACTGAGCCAATTCATCTAGTTCCCAATCATTAAGGCCCCTCCAGAAGATCAGCTGCCACCCATTACTTGAGTAAAAATCTGCTACCTTCCCATTCTTATCAGTGGAGCATCTATATAAAATAGGAAACTTTGCTTTCAGACATAAATTCCCCAGCCATACATCAGATGCAGAACTGGATATTATTTCCATTCCCCAGCTTCAACTTTACAAACTGACTATATTCACTTTATAAACTACTAATAGTACTCCATACTCCCCCCTTTGAAGAGGATTGGACTGCACAGTGAGTCCAACAATCCTTCCTGCCATATTTGACATTTATGAGTTGTTTCCATAAACTGTTACTTTCATCATTATATCTCCAAAGCCACTTAAATAATAAGCTTTTATTAATGCAACCTTTAGCTCCTTATTCCCATACCGCCTCCTTTTTTCCCTTTCATCATCTCCTGCCATTTAACCAAGTGGAACTTCCTTCTATCTGCATTACCTTCCCAAAAGAAGTTACTTCTCACAGTATTCATTTTTTCCTCCACTACTGTTGGCATTCTTTTTAGTGACATCAAAAAGGTAGGCATACCATCCAACCAGTGGCGAAGGTATGTTAAGCCAAGGGTGGTCAACTGACCACCGAAAAATTATACCACGTATAAGGTAAAATATTGCTTGTTATTGATTGAAAATAGATTTTGAACATCCTTGCATAGCTCACTGGCAAAGGGTGTTCAAATTTGAACACCCTTATTAAGTCCTGGCTTCGCCACTGCATCCAACACCCTGTTAACTAGTGTAAGTCTTCCTCCAGATGACAAGTATTTTTTTTTCCATGGGACCAGTTTATTACAGCACCTATCTAGAACTCCCTGCCACATCTTCTGATCATTCTTTTTAGCTCCTAACTGTAGACCTAGATAACTAGTCGGAAGCTGCTCCACCCTATAACCCATTATGTCGGTCAGGTCACTAATACAATGCTCTGCATTAATACTGGACACATTACTCTTAGCCAAGTTCATCCTCAACCCTGACACAGCTTCAAAAGCTAATAAAACTCCTCTGAGATGTAAAAGTTGCTCTCTCTCTCTCTCTCTCTCTCTCAGATTCACACAAAATTAATGTATCATCTGCATAAAGTACGTGTGAGACTGATAATTCTTCTCTCTCACTTCTTCTACACGTTAACACTCTAAACCATCCCAAATTTTCTGCTAAACAGGATACATCATAACTCAGTTTCTACACTAGCAACAATTTGTTTTCTTCATTCAGAAAGAAGTAAGCCTACCTCCAACCAATTATGGATCTACTTCTATATCTTTGCACTTATGAGTTCCAACATTTCTCTTCTTTTATTCTTTTCGGAAACTAGTAAATCCATTTCCAGCCCATTACAACTCAAATGAGCACATTTCTTTACGGCTTCAAAAAGGATAGGCCCATCTTTACTTTTCCTTAAATGGATTGGTGATAAATGGTCTTGGCAGGTTGAAAAAGAGATAAGGGCTAAGAATTGCCACAACTAAGAAAAACTGTCTGAACTCTCATGCGTGAAGTAGTTCTAAGGTCTTCAAGTAAAAAGATAACAAGCCAGGGTGAGCAAACAAGTCTCTTATGCACCCACTTGTGCATCCTTATGTCCAGGTATTGTACAACTAATTCAAAATGCTACAAAGCTATCGTAGGTGCACTTTTTCTTATATAATAAAGACCACCCAGTACGTCTTTGTAGTGATTAAATTGCTCCCTTTTAACAATGAGCAGAATCTCATCAAAATGATGATAAAAAAGTATAGCTAATGCAAAAGCAATCATGACTCATATTATCCAATAAAAAATGCTAGAAACACTAGAAACATTCCAGACGAGGGAAAAACTTCCATATAAGAACATAATCATCTGAAAGTACCTGAACAAGAACCTCTTGATCTCCCACAGATTTTATAAGAATGGAAAATAGAGACAAATCAACTCCTCTTGGCAATAGAGTTGCCTCTGCCAATAAAATAGCAGCTGACATACAACCAAAAATCACAGCTGAGACTTTCTCTAATTGCTTCCGCAGGACACATCGCCAGATTAATTCTGGAAAAGAATATCAAAATACAAGCAGATATTATATGACAAAACTAATACTTCAAATAAATAAATAAATACTTGAGTACATATTAATTAGTCAGCTATAACTCAGAGACAAAACAACCAACCAAGACGCCGTCAAACAAATTATTAGTTGGATAACCAACACCTTGGGATTGAGGTGTAGTAGTAGTAGTAGCACATCCTTCTATTCATGTGGGATAGAGGTATCAAAAGCTAAGGATCTCAATATTGGTATTGTCGTTGACACCAATAATCAAATAAACAAGCATGAACCATCACTCCTGTTTGCCTAATTAGTGCTCTATTGTCTGGAATATAATTGCACATTCAGTTAACCTCGAAGCACACTGGTATCAGTTACTAGTGCTTTTGCAGCATACATGTTACCAATTTACTCTGCTTGGAATAATGCATTCTGCCAACTCTATAAGACCAGTAAGAGCTCAAGGTACGTATCTTGATAAACAATGCAACATTCTTACCCCCAAGGCTTAGGTTTAGTGGCAAAAGCACAGAACGTAATGTGTGGCTTAAGCATGCATCACAGGTCAGAAAATCGCCGTAAACAATAGCCCAGTATTTAAGTGGAAAAGGGTAGAGGGGAGGATCCATTATCTAACGAGTTTTGAACCGTGCGTCACTAATCCTGAAGCAAACAAAAAAAAACAATGCAACACTGGAAATCTGCACTTTTTGTGTTGTTGGATTCATTTAGCTAGAACCAAACTAAGGAGTCCTAAGGTAAACCTCTTGATTATGGGGGAACAGGCTGGAAGTTCTGAACTCATTTTAGTCTATAACTAAAGTTTCTTTTCAAGATCTATAATCTGACGTCTTCTCCTTTCCATCTCCACTGCTTCTTGTGGCATAAAGGAGAATCCCAACCAGAAAAGAAAATTCAATTATAGCATATGATGCCAACACCAAAACTTCAATTATATTTTATGCAGCTGTGATGCAAACTACTTCTAATGATTATGCTCCTTCTTTGAATCCACCTATGGTAGATGCATAAACTAGAAAACACCCTCGAAAAATACCTGCTGTGTCTAAGAAAGAGCCCAAAGTTCCAGCCCTTTCAGATCTCAAGGTTGAAACGAATTTCCTGCATAAATTTTAACGCTATAGTGAACATCTAGAAGCAAAGGGACTAGATTTAGATGAAATTATAGCATCAACTTGGAGTTTTGAAATTCTTTTGCAAAAATGTCAAGGACTCAAATCAAAGGCAAAAGAAAAGAGAGGAAGAAAGCCAGAAAATATAAAACGTAAAAAGTACAAAGTAAAATCTAAAGGTTTCATCTTATGCCCCATAACTTATGAATCAGAAATAGCACAGCGCTCAATTTAAAAATCTAACGCCTAACAGCCTGAAAGAAATTTATAAAAGCTTAGAAGAATGTCAAAAGAATTTCATTTCATGATAGTAAATTTACCCTTACCAAACAAGCTTTTTCTAAAACCTATCCTAAAAGCCAATATAGTCTGTCAAAATTGAAACAAGTGTTTTCAGAAACGAAAAGTGAGCAAAAAAAGAAGACCCCCTGAAGCTTTAAGCAAGAAGTGATCTTCAAAATTAACAAAGCACACAAAATTACCTAATTTACAAGAACTTTATAACATCATAATTCAATTTAATATCTAATTGCTTTATAGCAATTGCATCAATAGTTAGATGTAGTTGCATCATTTTTTATTCCAAAGAATCTTCCTATAAATCAAGAATTTGAAGAACAAAAAGGGGACAGAGAGAGAAGAGAAGCACAACGAAGCACAAGTAGCAAATGAATAGGATATGCACACCAACAACAACTACAACGCTGCCTTAGTTGAAAGCTAGCAGAAGAGGGCGACTTACTCACCAGAAGAAGAAAATTCATTGTGAAATGAAAGAAAGAAAATCGAGAGAAGCAGATAAACAGAAGTAGAAAAAGAAGAGCAGTCGTAAACCAGAGAAGAAGAACAAGAGTTGCAGAAAAGAAACAGTTCCTAGTCCTCAGATAGCTATCCACTTGACTTTTTTCTCATCTTTTTTTTTCTTTTTCAATCTCATTTTTAAAAAGTGATCACTCCCTGCTGGTTTGCACCTCATTATCCTAAGTGTGTATTTCTTCGAGTCGCATCGTCTTACCATTAAAATAATGACCCGTCACTTCCCATCTCTCCATATCACTTTTCATAACATTATTAAAAAAATTGTATACTACAGTTTCTACATGCATCTCCTTTGTAATATTTTTTATGCTCGAGCCAGTTTGCCCGCACCTCGACTAATTTCACGGGATAACATGTTACCTCCCACCAGCAATAAATACCCAATAACTCTGTTCACCAAGGCGATGGGAAGAAATCAACTAGTGTTTTTGCCACCGCTGGGATTTGAACATGGGACCTCATGATTCTCAACCCACTTCATTGACCACTAGGCCACACTCTTGGGTGCTCTCCTTTGTATTTATACATACAATAAAGATCTTTAGGTTGGGGACTCCTGCTGGATTCATTTTCCTGGGTTTTTTCGGGGATCAGAGGAAAGGCAGGTGCTTATAACAAAATTGGTGGACAAATATAGAACATGTTAGTTAAGTAGTTTGAATAGGAGTAAATAACACTAACCCTAATCCTATGTGTACTAG